>CAUYPK010166850.1:0-79063 GCA_963574355.1 Loris lydekkerianus
TGAAGGCTATAACCCAACTATACCACAAGACTATGAGGAAAGGACCAAGGAAGGGGAAGGGAGGGGGGGAGGTTTGGGTGGAGGGAGGGTGATGGGTTGGGCCACATCTATGGTGCATATTTTTATCTATAATAAAAAAAAAATAAAAAAATAAAAAAAAGTTTTCAAAATAAAAAAAAAAAAAAGAAAGAAAATAAATTAATTAATGATCTTCAAAAATTTTCGCAGCACACCTAAGATCCTCTCAGGACACACCAGGGTGCCCTGCCACACCAGTTGAAAATCACTGACCTACATGCTTCCATGAAAGTATTTTGTAGATATAATTAAAGCCCATAATCAGGGGGCTCTCAGGAAGGGAGATGAGGCCTTATTCAGTCAGCTGAAAGACCTTAAGAGCAAGAAGAAATTCCACCTGCAGACAGCAGCTTCTGCTCACATCCAAGGGCACCAGCCCACGTTTCCCATAGCTGCTCTTCCTGAAGGCCTCCCTATGGATTTCTAATATGCTTTGCCTGTACCACATGGCATAAGCCAATTACAAATTCCTTGTAATAAGTTTCTTCATATACATCCCCCACTGGTGCTGTCTCTCTGGATAACCCCCAACTGATAGAGTTCCTGGGGCTGATATGCATACAAGCCTCAGAAGACATGAGCTGTATATTCTGGCCTAGCAACCACAGACCTAAGAACTGTTGGGGGGGGAGTTCTTAAAGGACATTGCCTTGAGAGGTAGGAATGAAGGGTGGGGTCTCCAGTTCAAAACTACTGGTTGGAACCCCATCTGAGCTTCCTAAAATTAGCTTTCAAGCAAAGTCAAAGCCCTCTTAGCAGATCCCAGTCTTGCACACACTCCCATTTTTCAGAGATTTTAAAATCTCTTAAGATGGCCCAGAAGGTCTCCTATGCCAAAGCTGAGAAGGTTGAATGGAACACATTTATCATGGATGAAGAAAGGGTCCCCAGAGGACTAAGTACAGATGCAGATATTAAGCAAGGCAGAGCTGATCCAGAGATGGTCCCACCAGGAGCCCCAAGGGAAAACATTCTTGGGCAAGGAACCAAGAAACAGTTTTAGATCCTTATCCAAGTGAAATATTGGCAGGACCCAGATCCCAGTACTGAAACAACATATACACATTCACAACACACTGCTGACTCCAGAACTTTGTTCACCTGCCCTGCTGCCCTGATTTGGCTACAAAGATTCAATTCAAAAGTCCAGTCCATGGGACAGTCAGTGGCTCCAGACTGGAAACCAGAGTTTCATGCCCTTGAGTCAGCAGCATGACCGCAATAGGTCCCCATTTCCCATTCTGGAAAGTATTATTATTACTAATACTTACTGAGCATTTACCATGTGCTAGACACTATCCTAAGCCCTTTAAATGGATTACAGCCAACATTTACTAACTGGATGACCATGTATATGTTAACTTAACCCCTTTGCCCCAGTTTCCTCATCTTAAAATGAAGATAATTCCAGTGCCTACCTCATAGGCTAATTATGAAGATTAAATAGAGCCATGTGTATAAGCGTTCAGATGAGGGCCTCACACATGGCACACGCTACACAAGTTTGTTGAACATGCACACATACATGCATGTATCCTCACGATCGGCCATGATGCCTGTCTGACAGATCTGGAGGTTGACAGGCCAAGATTCGCTTATCACGTGGCAGGCTTATAGCCTTCTTGTCCAAACTGCTAGAAAAGGATACAAAAATTCTGTTTTGGCCAGGTGCAGTGGCTCATGCCTATAATCCTAGCACTCTGGGAGGCCAGAACAGGTGGATCACTTGAGCTCAGGGGCTTGAGACGAGCCTGAGCAAGAGCAAGACGACATCTCTACTGAAAACTTGCTGGGCATGGTGGTGGTGAACACTTCTTGTCCTAACTACTCTGGAGGCTGATGCAAGGGGGATCACTTGAGCCCAAGAGTGTGAGATTGCTGTGAGCTATGACACCACAGCATTCTACTTAGGGCAACTCTGTCTCAAATACAAGCAAAACAAAACAAATTCTGTTTTGGGTTGGGGCAGTTTGGGCTCTGAATGGCATCTCTAAACTCACCCCAATGCCTGTATCACCCAGAAACTACAGAATTTTAATAATAGGCTCACCTTGATAAAGATGAAAGGGCTGGAAATCAAATGGGTGGTGACCTCTGTGGGCTTTTACCAGAGGGACAGATGGACAGATGGACAAGCCCCTGACTTTCACCCTGGATCCAAGTTCACACTCTACCATTTGCTACACAAACGCAACAGAGACAGACCAATGGTGACTCCCTTAAGAGCCCACATTTGCGAGAAAGACCACAGGCCTTTGAAGGATGGGTCATTAGGAACCAAGGCCAAAAGCAGATTTTGTAATACAAATTCTATCTGGGACACAGAAATAAGAAAGGCTAAGGGATTCCTTTTCCTGTAGAAATCAGAAGCAGCTTCTGAGCCAGTAAGTTAGATTATGAGGACATGAGATGCAAGAACCGAGCTGCCTCAAGTAAACCCAATCATCTGTACTGAATCTATGTGGCTGCTTTCTGAGATGGGGAGCATGGACCACCTGTAGGGAGCCCTGATCATGGACCATCACTTATGAGAGGACTCAGGGACGGCCCTGAGTTCAAGTCAGCCTCTCAGAGTCTCCCAGTGGACATTCCCCCCCTCCCAATACATAAACAAAAAAGATTCTGCAACCTCCCTTAACAAAACACTCACTTTTTCTACCAAACAGCTCTCTGGAGGCCACCAGTCAGCCAAGGGCACCAGAGGGGTAACATTTGATACAATTTCCCAACACTTGGGAAGAGCGGAGCATCAGATTACCAGATAAGCCTAGACAATAGAGGCTGAAAGGACGCCAGGGGACTCTACATGAAGAAACACCGACCTTTCCTCCTCACTGAAACTGAGTTTATTTAACCTCAATTTGCTGAATGAAAGCAAAGCCTTCACAGGGCTGGGGCCCATGCCTGCGCACAGACATGACCCAAGTCCACCTAGAGCCAGGAAAAGTCTACACTTGCGTGAACTCCGGGAAGACAGGATGTCTCGCTCAGGAAAAATACACCCAGGCAATTCTCACAAGGGCCGCGGGCCACTCACTCACAACACTCACCAGCCTAACCCACCAAGTTAGAACGAATCCTAGGGAGTCTTTTCAAAGCCCTCTCTAGACCAACTGAATTTGGTCTCTTTCCAATGTCCTAATTGTCACAGAGATGTTTAGGAAGAGCTCTCTCACCACAAAGGGGCCAGAAACTGTTTCCTAGGAAATAAGGTAATTGATTGACCCTAGCTCACGAGAGGACCAGGATCCTTATAATTAAGGCTCTTAAGGACAAGCCACAAAACCAACAGATGAGCTGCCTCTGGAATAAAAATGCCTAGTACACAACCAATTGGAATGTCCCTCAGGACACAGTGAGTCACGCCACAAGAGACATTTAAAAAAAGAAGACCCACCAATCTTAAAACGTTCGGTTATTTGCTTTACCTTCCTCTGGGAAATCCAAAATGGTGCATCCAGACCCCTAGAATATAGGGGTGACATCTGTGGTTGAGCTGAAAGCCGTGGTTGTGTCTGCAACCTTGACCCAGCTGCCACATGCTGCTCCTTAGAGTCAACCTCCTAGAGGAAGCTGCCTTAATTGCACTTGGAAGGAGAGAATTCTTATTCTCTCCAATTTTCAGAATCCAACCACAGCACTTATTATAGTAAACTGCAATGCCCATTTTTTTAACCAGCTCCCTCCGCATAATAGGAAGCCCCCTAAGGACAGGCAATTCACTCCCCTTCTCCCAGCAGCCCACAGGCACTAAAAACTGAGCTGGATGAACAAACAAGTAGACACACAAACCATCATACCAGGTATGCTAATGTCATGGTTTTCTCCAAACATGGGTGTGGGTGTGGGGGAGGGACTACCACAGAAGGGAAAGGAGGAAATTAGAAAAGAAAAAAAAATTATTTCCAGATTTTTAAATGCAACACAATAGAATACAAATTTTTTTTTTTTTTTTTTTTTTTTTTGTTTGTTTGTTTTTTAAGTTCCCTCCTCCACAAGCAAACTTGAATGTCTGAGTTATTCTTAGGGCATTTTTGGACATTGCAACCCTTAGTTACACATTACTTGGCTTCCTGACTGCACATGCGCGCTGGTGCGGGCTGCGCGCGCCCCTTCCTAGAGCAGCACCCAGCACACATCTGGGGCTATTTAACAACTGATTGGAAAGTTAGCCTTCTGATTTCCAGTTAAATACTAGGCACAGGAAAACAAATAGCACTTGTTTTTCACTGAGCCTTGTCAGTCATCCAAACTTCAGTGCAGACCAGAGAACTGCCTGTGGCAGAGGCCCAACTATTTTGACCTTTTTAATTTTTTTTTTTTTTGCCTTCCAGTTTAAGTAAAAGGAATAAACCAGATTTTGGCAAGCCCTTTACCCAGCTTGCCAATATGGACCCAGTTTCTTTACCCACCCCTTCTCCTTTCTTAGAAATGCAAAACTGGTTTTAAATATTAAACATGTTTCTGGTATTAATTTACATTTTTCATTAGGATTAAGTTTTGATTTGTTTTTAATCCACAGCCAATACCACAGAGTTGGGTTTCTCTCTTTTATTGCAACTGCCCTGCCTTGATATTTACTTGGATTTGCTGAAGAAGCAATGCTCAGATGGCCATTTTCTGTTTCCAATTAAACTGGGATATAATACCTAGCAGTTGTATTATCAAAGAATGACAGAGTTGAAAAGCTGGAAGGAACTTATAGGTGGTACAACCCTGTCATTTTAGAGATGGGAACCGAGGCCTGTGGAGTTAAGTGATTTTTATCCAACGCAGCGTATCGAGTTAGTGGTCGAGCCAAGGCCTCCTGATATCAGGGTGTTAACTAGAAACAAAACCCTAAGTTACCACAGCACTCCATAAAATTTGAATTTCAGATAAACAGTGAATAATGTTTAGCCTAAATATGTCCCAGATATTGCATGGGCATATTTTTATCTGAAATTCAGCTTTAACTGGACATCTGTATTTTTATATGTCATTTCTGGCAACCGTATCTCAGAGACCAACGTCCTCTGCCACTGCCCATCCCTCCCTCAAACATACACACTTCTCTTCACTGATTTTAATGATAAATGGCTAGAAAAAATAAATCACAGCACAGCAATCCCAAGAGTGAATGAGACTAAAGGAGGCTGTTCATTCCTTGAGATTTTCCTGCTCTTAGATACCCTCTCCTCCCTAAACTAAGCCTGACATGAAAAGGTTGGCCATGGTCCCTACAGTAGGCATTTCATGTTATTAGAAGCCAGGCTTTAGGGTTTCATCTTGAAAATCCCTGCTTGTTCCAGGGCTCCAAGTCTATACACCTCACAGAAAAGAGGCTCAGATTTGGAATGCAAATAAAGAAAAAAATTTTTTTAATTCAGATATATCTATGGAATAAAGTAAAAAGATACATTTTAAATTTAGTTCATAGATTTTTATAGCATCGCTTTTTTTTTTTTTTTTTTTTTTTGAGACAAGAGTCTCACTCTGTTGCCCTGGGTAGAGTGCTATGGTGACACAGCTCACAGCAACCTCAAACTCTTGGGCTTGAGTGATCCTTCTGCCTAAGCCTCATGAGTACCTGGAACTACAGGTGTGCACCACCACACCCAGCTACTTTTCTATTTTTAGTAGACATAGGAGTCTTGATCTTGCTCAGGCTGGTCTAGAACTCCTGAGCTCATGCAATCCACCTGCCTTCCAAAGTGCTAAGATTACCCGCGTGATCCACCGCACCTGGCCACACCATCACTTTTACAGAGTGCTGCAGCAAGGTGTTTTCCTAACAGCTTTATGAAATCTATACACCATAATATCCACCCTTATAAACTATACAATTCAGTATTTTTCATATATTCACAATGTGTGAGATACACTATGTAATTCCAGAAGATTTTTCTTCCTCCACCCCCAAAATAAACCCTAGTAGTAGTCATCCTCCATTCTCCTCTCACCAGCCCTGGAAAATTACTAGTCTACTTTTTATAGATTTCCCTGTTCTGGTCATTTTGGATAAATGGAATCATGTAATACGTACCCTTAGTGCCTGGCTTCTCTCACTTAATCTAAGTTTTTCAAGGCACGTCCATGTGCTATTTATCAGAACTTTATCACTTTTATGGATATTATTATCAAATAATATTCCATGGTATGGATATAACATTTTTGATCTATTCATTAGGTGATGGACATTTGGGTTGTTTCCATGTTTTGGCTATTAGAAATAATGCTGCTTTGAGCATCTGTGGACATATTGTTGGAGACCTTTTTTGCCCAATGGTTCCCCAAGAACCGTTTTACATTTTACTAGCAATGCATGAGTGTTCCAGTTTCCTGCACCCCTGTCAACATGCCATCTCTCTTTCACATCACAGCCATCCTAATGGATGTGAAGTGGCGTCTTGTGGTGCTTTTCGTTGGCAATTCCCTAATGGCTAACAACATTAAGCATCTTTTCATGTGCTTTTTAGCCACTTGTGTCTTTTCTTTAGGGAACGTCTATTCAAATTTAAAGAAAATTTAATACTGTGGTTCTTACTCATCTTTTTTTAGCAAACTCAGGTTGAAAGTTAGACTCTATTGTCTAGTTAAGTTACTCTACTTTTTCTACAGTGTAAAAATGACTATGTAAATAACATAGGTTTACATGACCCTTCTAAGAGACTTCTATTTGTAGTTTCAACATGACACACAGAGAGGGCAGGATTATTTTTACTGCTCATTGCATCGAGGGGCAACTCTAACCCAGCCAACATCGTGAGAGCCACACCATCTGCAAAAGAACCAGAAGGCTGCGGCGACTTCATCACACACGTGCCTGTGACTCACATGCAAAGACACCCTGCCCGAAACCCAGCCTGAAACCATCACTTCATCTCACTCCTGCTTCCTAGGTAAGAACAACCAGATAAAAGAATCTGCACAGAAAACAAAATCACACTTGCCCCTGCCTGGCAAGCTCCCTCTGGCCTATGCCATCGAATCATGAGAAGGACTGAAATAATTTGACAGAAAAAGAAAGATCCCTGCAGGAGATAATATTAACATATCATGTTTTTAATCACCCTTGCGGGTGACTGAGAGATGTTCTGAGTAACAGAAGGCCCTCCTACGTAATTGTGAAAGTTTTTCTTTCTTTCTTTCTTTCTTTCTTTCTTTCTTTTTTTTTTTTTTTGCAGTTTTTGGCCGGGGCTGGGTTTGAACCCACCACCTCTGGTATATGGGGCTGGCACGCTAGTCCTTTGAGCCACAGGCCCCACCCAAAAGTTTTTCTTTTTTAATGTGGACAATTACAACAAAGCAGATGTGTCAATTTAAATTAAAAGGTCACTCTGACAAATGAGTATGTGCCATTAAGTGAATTTTTTTCATCATTCTATTTAAAATAAAAAAAAAATACTCTTCAAGAATTTTAACTCCACCAAGAAAGTAAAGACAGCTTTGAGACAGTAATGCGAATCCTTCAGAAGCGAATCAGGGAAGAAGCAAGGACATGTCCGTCTTGGACTGAGGGTTGGGAGACCCGTCCTTTGGTCCCCAGCTCCTCTTAGCTCTCTGGGTAACCTTGGAGAAGACAAGCTAAGCCTCGGCTTCCAGAGGTTACATGTGCCTTTTGAAGTGTTTGAAGAAATATTTCATATAAAATAATTTAGTTATTGTACCCTGCCCCCCACACACACACACACAAACTTTCACTCCTGACGACAATCAGTGGCCAGACAGAACACGCCACTGGTTTTCTGTCCATCCCTGGCCCCTCTGTTACAAAGGCTGTCGAGGGGACGAGCAGATACTAGAAGCCATTTCGGGCCACAGAGAGAAAGGGAAGTGCCTGCCTTGGGAGAGCTGCCCAGCTGTGAGAGAACTTGCACCACTCATTGTCTACTGAAGTGCGAACCTGAATGATCACCAGATGTTCCGCCATCTAGTCCAGGCCAGGGAGAAATGTGCAGAAGGGGAAAACTGTTTTCCCTAAAGGAAGCCAGCTGGACAGCAGGCTCTCAGGTGTCCTGGAGTTTAAGTCCTCGACTTCGCCCAGTGCCGCCTGCCGGTGTTGGAGTGCCTCGCTCATCACTTGATCTGCAATCTCCTTACATGGGTTTAATCCAAACAGGATTGATGTTAAATTGTTCACTAAAACTGTCTCCTCTTCTTCATTGCTGGTATGTCTTAAACTTACAGCCAAAAAGCAATTCTTACAGACCTTCAACAAAATTAACACAAATGGACAGTAACTAGGAATAAGGTACCTTCCCTTAAAGCCCACGGCCTGGCAGGATGAAGAAGGGATTCGGAAGGTGCTGAGTACAACCATGACACGTGTGGCCCACACTTTTCATCGGGACCAGAGAAATAGAAATGCCCTCTGATCTGGGCCCGAGCTAGATATTTTATAATTACAAATGTAAATTTGAAACCCTTCCCAAGTTCTCTTTACTCTAACCAGTAAGAAATAACAGCAGCAATGTTAACATAATGTCCAGGATTTTATCAGTGCCAGGCACTGAACAAAACATTTCATGTATAATCTCATTTATTTTTGGTTTGTTTTTGAGATAAGGGCCTTGATCTGCCACTTAGGTTGGGGTGCAGTGGTGTGATCCTAGCTCACGACAGCATCAAATTCCAGGGTTCAAGCAATCCTCTCACCTCAGCCTTTGGAGTAACAGGACTACAGGCCCACATGACCGTGCCTGGCTGGCTGGCTATTTATTTATTTATTTTTAAGAGACAGGTTTTCAATATGTTGCCCAGGCTAGTATTGAACTCCTGGGCTCAAGTCAGCCTCCTGAGTAGCTGGGAGCATAGCCTGAGCCATTTCGTCTGGCTGTAATCCAAGTTAATCAAGATAAGAACCCTATGGTGTGAGGGCTATTATTATTCTCTTATTATAACTGAGAAAAATCAGGCTTAGGGAAATCGTGTTTGCCCAAGGTTACTACGTGGATTCAAATCAGGGTAGGCAAAAGCCTTTGCTCATAACCTTTCCATTACTGGCCTAATGTGGTAATGCTACAGAGCCCCTGAAATGTAGCTAAGTATGACTGAGAAAATGAATTTAAATTCCAATTAATTTAAATAACCCTGCATAGCTGTTGTTACAGTATTAAACAGTACCGCTCTGCAGCCTGAGGGCTAAATGTGCCATTAGTCTCACTATCACAAATAACCTTCATTAGAGGAGACTGACAAGGAGCATCAGAATGAAGGGAGCCAGGTGAGCCTAACAGCGGTAGAAGAAGCCTGTCTGGGGCTGAGTCTCAGCTCTGCCACTAACCAGCCATGGAATTCGCTACTCACCTTCTCTAAGTCTTAGTTCCTTATCTATAAGAAGAGATAAATACACCATTATCATTGTGGTCATAGGGTTATTGTGAGAATTAAATGAGATAAAATATTATTGCAGCATTTAGTGCAATGCCTGGAATGTGCTAAGGCTAAATAAATGTGCTAATAACAACTAAATAAGTATTGATGCTTGGCCTTTTAAATGTAGAGGTAATGAGAGTTTCAATTCTCGGAAAAGGCTATAATTTATTAGTAACCCCACCTTGTAAAAATGTACCTTTTGAGATTTAAAATGTTTTATTTTGAAATTGTTTCAAATGTGCAGCAAATTTGGCAGTTGAAAGGACTCTAGTGTACCCTTTAGCTATACGGATCAGTTGGGCTTTTTTCTTTTGAGACAGTCTCACTATGTCGCCCTGGGTAGAACGAGCGCTGTGGTGCCACAGCTCACAGCAACCTCAAACTCTTGGGCTTAAGCAATTCTCTTGCCTTAGCCTCCCAAATAGCTGGGACTATAGGTGCCCCCCCACACACACAACACCTGGCTATTTTTTGTTGTTGTTGCAGTTGTCCTTGTTGTTTAGGTGGCTCGGGCCAGGTTCGAACCCGCCACCCTTGGTGCAACGTGGTAGGCACCGTAACCACTGTGCTACAGGCCCTGAGCCTACAGTTTAGGTTGTTTGGGATTTTTTTTTGCAGTTTTTGGCCGGGGCCGGGTTTGAACCTGCCACCTCTGGTATATGGGGCCAGCTCCCTACTCCTTTGAGCCACAGGTGCCGCCCTACCGATCAGTTTTTAACATCTTACCACATTTGCTTATTATTCTCTCTATACATTATATTTTTCCTGAATTATTTGATACCTTAACCCTTTACATTTAAGTATATTTACTGTATTTCCTAAGATGAAGGACGTTCATTTAGATAACTACAGTATAATTACCAAAGTCAAGAAATATAACATTGGTATAACCTTTAACCTAAGGCTCAGTTCTAATTTCATCCTCTGTCCCCATAATGTCCTCTCTGGCCCTACCAAATGGGCCAAGTGAGGATCACCTGTGTCTTTTTGGTCTCCTTTAATCAGGAATGACTCCCCAGCTCTTCTTTGTCTTCCATGCACCAACATTTTTGAAGAGTACAGGCTGGTTATTCTGTAGAATGTCACTCAATTTGGTTTTATCCAGTGTTTCCTTATGATTCAGGTGACACACATTTCTGGCTAGAATACTACATAAACGATGCTGTTTCTCACTTATAGGCACGAAACCTACACCTACCCCATGTTGGTACCATGAATTCGATCCCTGGGGTATTGTTGGGTATCTTCACTATGTATAGTAACTATTTTTCTCTGCTCATTAATAAGTTGTGGAAAAGGTATTTTGATAATATGTAAATATACTGGTCTTCAAATTCCTTCCACCTCTGCTAGACTGAGCACCTATTGACAATTCTTGCCTTATCAACTTTTGCTATGATGGTTTCAAAATGATTTTCTAACTCTATCATTCCTTCTGTGTCAATTGACATTCTACTACAAAAACGTAATTTCTCCTTTTCCCTTTTTCACTTATTTATCTACTTATTAACTGTGATGACTATAGACTCTTATTTTATCCAATAGGTACATCTGAGTTTTTAAAACCACTCTTCAAATACAGGTGACAATAAATTACAGATCTGGATTAAGAGTCACTAAGTAGGCAAAGTTTATTCATCAGGCAAGAGGAAGAGGCTAAACTGAGGATACGATGGGCAAGAGACGTTTAAAAGCCTCAGGCTCTGCAGTCAGGAGGACACTGTGTGTGTGAAGCCCTTGCAATAGACAATGTGAGTTATCGCTACCAAGCTGCAGTGCTGCTCATCATCAGACATGATATCATACCAAAAATATTCCATCCAAACAACCCATCTATTTCTCCACAACTAGCAAACTTGAATGTTCTGGCAAACTCAAAAGGACATGATTTACAAATAGTAGGTAATATTTGGATCTTTCCACAAGGGCTGGGCTCCAGCTTTTTTAAAAATAAAATACAAATGATTTCACTTTGGAGTTCACTGTGTCACTTTTCTCAATACACAGAACCTCATATCAGAAATGAGGCCTGTGTTATATACACACAGAATGGGCTCGTGCGTATTTATTTTGTGGTCAGAGACCACACACCCGGTTGCTATTTACAATATTTACAGCACTCCTGCTGCCACAGCCTCAGAGCTGAAACTAAAGCTGAGGCCACAGGACTATGATGACAGGCCCTGCTCTCATCTGCAAGTGAGACCCGACTCTCCATCGGCAGAGGAAGATGTGTGGGTGGTGTTTGTGTTCTGTGGATGCTTATCAGTGCCACCCAAATATCACCATGTGCACACTCCAAATGTAACACTCTTTGGATTCGGGTATTGTTTCAATGAAAGCAAGCCTTTCCTTGCAAAGTTTCAGGACCATTCTATCTTTTTGCTAAAGACCATTCTGAGAGAGTTTGAAATGCTTACCAAGAAAAGCCTGGAGACTCCAGTGGCAAGTCTCTCTGTCTTCAGACGCCAGACCAGTGGCTGCGGGGAGTTGAGAAGGAACACGACAGGCTTGTGGTGTATGTGTACAGAGGAAATGGGATTCAGGTGCAGAGTGACCTAGGATGCAACATAAAGGGGAGAGAAACCTTAGCACTGGCTTTCCATGAAAATCGCTCGGAGAAGCACCTAGAATACATTTTCACAACTTATAGAAACAAGCAATAAGCTAGTTCAGATTCTATGAAGAAGATAAATTAGGCTGAACTGGATGATTCTGCCAATATTGGACCCTGTTCTACAAAATGGCTATTTCATATGGTTCAAACTACACTAATCTCAACCAAAACATGATTTAGCTCCCAGTAAAAGAACACAAATAAACAGAACACATTTTTCCACCCCCAAATTTGCCAAGTGTGGAATAAAAGTACCTTGCCTTAGGACTCTTTTTCCCTTTAAGTCAAACAACTAACCTTAAAATTGAAGAACAGACTCCCCTGGGGGGTGGGTCATGCCTCTGGATCTCCAGAGAAATAACTTCCTTCTCCTCCAGGTAAGCCCTAACCTCTATAAAGTTGAGTTGAGTTCTGCCAAAGAAAAGTGCCAAAAGCTAAGGGAGAGGAGCTGCCAGGGCAGCTTCCCGTGCTTTCATCATCCCAGCTATTAGCGGGAAGGGCTTTTCCAATGAAGCATGGAGAACACACAGAATAAAAACTGATTGTCTATAGCCCCAGGGAGGAGGGAAACAGGGAAGAAAACCGTGAGCCAGGTCAGAAAACTGTGGCCACTTTTGACAGTGGATCAAGGACTACTCCAGGTCACACTGTCGTCATCAGCATCACCAGAAGGCACCTATGAGCAGAGATGGAAAAAAGTAGACTCAGGAGCACCTTCTGGGAGTGCACGAGCCAAGACTGGTCAACACAAACACAGGAGAGCAAAAGGATATACAAGGAAATACTGCCTAGACGCTTTCAAATCAACCTGCCTTCCACTGGCTCTCGGTACAGAGGGGCGAGGTAAGCCCCAAGAATCGCACATTTAAACAGGATGAAGTTGCCAAAGGGAGAAAATAAGACAAAAAAGGCCTTAGGCTAGAAAGATATAGACCGAGTGATATACTGAGAATAACCATCACAGCCCTAATCCATGTAAGGATTAAATGGTCTCGCTGCGTGATTGGAGCCCACACATTCATCAGGGATTCAGCACTAAATACTGGAGGGCTTTATTTTTCCCAGTTGTCTATAGGTTCACTTTGGTCTCAACAGATTTCTGCCTTTTTCTCTTTTTCTCGCAGAGAGACTGCCTGTGACCAATGTCACTTATTTCAGTATACTCCCAGGTCATGGATAAACAAGATGCTAAACGTCAATTACCTTTCCAAATCCATGCTTCGGCACATAGTAGGCGTTCAGTAAGTGCTAAGAGAATGCCTTCGTTCTCTGCTTTTCAACGCCACGGAAGTACTTTATTCTATAATAATCCCTACTGTAGTATATAATACCACCTTGTTATCACCTGTTGAGTGTGCATATGCTAATTTTTAAAACAGACTGTAGGCAAAACGTGTCTTTTTAATATTACGCTTAACATTGTGCACATGAATAAATATTGACTGATTTATCATAGCAAATCACAAATTTATATGTTAACTTGAAAAGTTAAAAAAAAAAAGAAAAAAAAGCTGGATCTTATTCAGGTTAGACAGATGTTAGTAGTAGCTTTGACTTTCCCGGTCATCATGTGTTTTATTAAGTACCTAGTAGACTTTCACAGCACTGTGTTAGGAACTCTGGGTCAAGGGAGGAAAGGCTTCTAGTTCAGAGAACATTGTGCGGAGACACAGTGCTAAGAATTAGGATATATTTGGGATGGGGGTGGGTGTGAGGAGTGAAGATGCCATGTGACCAGATCAGAGAAGTATTTTAGGGAAGAAAATGGCAGGACTGTTAAAGGTGTCTGAGCTTGGCCTAATCAGAAATTGTTATTATAATGTATCCTTTCGTAATCCCCAATGTTGACTTGAGAACTTTTTCTGATGATTTTCTTTGCAGCCCTATCACACACAATCCTTTTTAGAGCTCATGGATAAGTTTTGGTTAAAACATGTATTACAAAATACTAATAAGTATATAACTCAAATGAATAAGAATTGTTTTTAAAGTTTACGAAATAAGAAAAAGATATATGAGACAGATATGGGTGCTCAGGTCCAAAATTTTCCAGATGGTCAAAAGTGTCAAGGGCTGGCTCACACAATCAAGGAATGATTTCTAGGAGCCCCAGCTCTAAGCTTTCCTGGAAACGGTTCCCTCCTCACTATGGGACAGTGTCTGGCCAACATGAATCTCTCGACTCTGGCACATGGGATCCAGGCAAAGCCCCAAAAGCTATTTGGCAAAAAGGAATTCATGCTACGATTGGGAAATTAAAAGAAAAGTACCAAATACTTTTTCAAAAAGATCATTTGGCAGGGACATAGAGTCCTGTGAGCACCCGCTCACCTACCCCCTCAGCAACCCTCCTTTTCTATAATTCTCCATTGGAGCAGATCTTGCTGAAGGGAAGATAATGAATGACCAAACCAACCAACAAAGAACGAAGGTGTATAAAATCTCCCATAATATCTCAAGGAAATCCTAGCTAAATGGCCTAATTTCTCACAGGCTGAGAAAAAAAAAATAAAGAAAAGAAAAAATCCTCTGTATGATCAATTATAGCCCAGTGTAGATGATATTTACAAGCCCAAGAACATTCCACTAAAGTTTTTCATGATTAGACTGTCCAGCAATCATAGTCTAAAAATCAGAGCTGAGGCGGACTACAGCAAAGAAACATCCCACGGAGAAATGATCTAGGTGATGTGCAATGATTTCCAGCTTGGAAATCCAAACAGTAGCCTAAAGAGTTGATGCTCAATCCTCTATCACAGTGGTTCTCAACCTTCCTAAGGCCACAGCCCTTTCATACAGTTCCACCACTGCTCTATCGAATTTATGCATAAAAATACAGGTAATATCTTGATGCGTAGACTTCACAAGTAATAAGGAACTGAATGTAGAGGACTTGTGAGCTGAGACGGCTACTGGTGCTGAAGAGGATGTGTCCCCAAAAAGCAACAATGCGTACTCTCTAAATTGGTGGCTTCTTTATAAATCTTTGGGAGTCATAGCGCTTTCGTATAATCCTCTCTTCTCCGCCCCCCCCCCCCCAATCACACACACACACACACACACACACAAAACCCATCTTACATAAAACTCTACTGTGGTAGGAAATACATCCATCACAGAACCCATGAACTCCAGGGTTTAAGGGCTCAGGAACCCATTATAAAAGAATAGAAGGAAATGCAAACAAAAATTGCTCCATTTTCAGCTTGGCACCCAAAGCTCAATGAGTAGGGCACCGGCCACATACACTGAGACTGGCAGGTTCAAGCCGGGCCCGGGCTTGCTAAACAACAATGACAACTATCACCAAAAAATAGCCAAGCATTGTGACAGGCGCCTGTAGTCCCAGCTACTCAGGAGGCTGAGGCAAGAGAATCACTTAAGCCCAAGAGTTTGAGGTTGCTGTGAGCTAAGACGACACAGCACTCTACCAAGGGTGATATAGTGAGACTCTGTCTCAAAAAAAAAAAAAAAAAAAATTGCTCCATTTAATTAAACTAGAAATTATACCTCTGTTAATAAAATGTGATGTCATCCTTTCAGGGGATGAACTTATTGACAACTCAGAACTAAAAAACTTTCCCCTGCAGTTCCTGGGGTGTCAGTGACCCTTTGAAACCCACACTCTGAACACACGCTGGTCCACGAAGCCTGGCTGAAGGCTTGCTCTACTCATACTTGTCTGAAACTGTAGTGAATGTTCAGTCTTCCTGATGGGAGAAAATGCAAGTAAGCCTGATTTGCCACACCCCGTCTGCATGGCAACACTGTTCCTCATGCACAACAGACCTCTCCCCTAAAGGGTGAAAAGCTAACTGGTCTACTCCGTACTACAACATCCTTTTGCACTAAGTTTTCTGAGGTTATCGGCGCCCTGTATCAAACGTGTTCAATGTATAAAGCAATCCAAAGCAAATCTTTTCTGAGTGTTTTTCTGGAGAATCTAAACACAATTCTGACCAAAGTCCAGGCCAACTCTAAGGAGCACAAATGCTCTGAGTGGAGAGGCGACCTTGCTCCCTCCCACTTAGAAGCCACGTCTCTGCCACATTATCACCAGAAAATGACAAGGACAGCTTTCCCTGGACCTTGTTGTGGTAAAGGCACTTCAGTTCTCTAAGGATCATCTTTGATAGGCAAAAACTATATATTGTCTCAAACTCTATAAATCACCTTATGAAAATGAATTATATACGTACAGGAAGGAAGGAACCCTACTCTTTTGATAGAAAGATGCCGTATGAAAATTGCTTTGAATTCCCCGGGATTCATAGTATAGATACAAGACATTTCTACCACAGAGATTTCAAAAGATTAATGAATTAGACTCCTTACTCCTGGGGGTTGTTAAAACTAACAAAAAAAGCAAAGTTGCAGAACAACTGACATGGCAGTCTAATAGTTGCCCAATTTTGCTGACGTGTCAGTGAACTTCCATTTCAACAATTCTGAATCTTACAACGGCCCCTGCGGACCCATGAAGCACTAAAGTCATCCAAAACACTACCAGAGAGAGACTCCTGTTATCTACAATCAGACCTAATAATGCTCAAAAATGGATGATTCAATAATCAGCTTACACAAGACAGATAAGAATGCCAACAGTGTGCCTACAGTCAAGACCCATAGGTCACATGCTGGTCTATATGTGGCCATCATCTGTCCCCTCTTCAGAGGTAAGGAGATAAGCAACAGCCTTGGCAGTAACTGGAAACATCCTGAATCTGGGTCTCCCAGCACCGGCATTTCATACAGATGGACAAAGAAACACAAATCTATTCCAGGAAACCAGGGTTCCACAGCTGAACTCGAACTTCACTCACCTTTGGGCAATGTGAAATGCAAATCTGACCCCAGATGGATCTGAAATGTGCAAGTGATTGCTGAGGGGGGGGACAGTACTTAGTTAGTTGCTGCTGTGGAGTTTAAAGTGTATTCTAGTCTAAGGAATCCCTACACCTGACATTTTATTAGTTACTGCTTGTCTTTCACTATTTGGGAATATTCTTAAAAGGCTGGATTTGGAGCTTTTTAAAATTCCCTTTTTAAAAAAGTGTTTACATTTCTCTGAATTCATAAAGGTATATCAATTAGTTGGTATGGTATTGAATTCAGGAAATCTCAACCCCTTAGTGTCTCTACCCTGACTTTGGGCCGTCAACTGAACATTCTCCTTGGTCTAGAAAAGCATCAAGGTCAAAGACTTCACTCTGCTGTGGCTGACGATATCAAGCTCTTTCCCAAGGTTTTTATCTTGACACTACTTAATGTGCTAAGAAGGACACAGTTGGTCAATTTCAAAACTGAACCTCCCTTCCTCCAGCAAGGACATGAGTCAGGATTCCCTGAGAACTTCTGAAAATAATCTAATATAACCATAAAAGACGGGAAAAAACCCTAAAATGAAAATCTAAAATTCGATGCAGAAATAAGTCTGTCCTCTCTGCTCCATATTTTGAATGCTCTGGAAAAATCCTGTGAACTAAATTTGGGTTGGGGGTTGAGGGGCAAGAGTTCATATAAACAGAAGAATATTTATGAAACTACAGGTCACGACCTCCTAAAGGGGTCCTGGGACCGCTGCAAGGGGATTCCAGAGACCCTGGCCCGCCCTTCCCAGAGTAGCCCATGTCTCCACGCTATGCAGGAAAGAGACAGGGAACCTCAGACTTGAATGTGGGGACCTGGGGCCTCCCACAGGCTGTGGCTAATGGCAAGTCAGAGTATTAAGCACAGGCTGTGTGAACAGCATGACTATACGCACCACTCACACACAGAGCCTTCCAGGATTCTGGCCTGAAGCACACTAGTGTTCCCAAGGACACAGGCTTCCTGCCTGCTGTGCAATCTCCAGTGGAATTTTTCCCCATCCCTCAGGCAGAGCCAGAGCTAAGCTGTGCCCCCACAGACAGTGCTGGTGTTTCTACCTCCACAGGGCACCATAATAATCTATCTCTCTGTTATGTTGTGAAATCCTCGGGGCATTCTCCAAGGGTAGAAACTGAGCCCCATTCACATCTGTACCCCTAGGCCTACACAGGGCTGGACTCTAGTGAGGGGGCAACAAGTTTTCTCAAGGAATGAGTAAAAGGAAGAATCAATAAAAGTTATTAATGAAATGCTGCTCAAAAAATGGTACACAGCATGTTGTCCTGGCTTTCTGGCCAAAAGTTGAGGTGGAGGGTGAGAAGCTAGGGTGAACATTATAGTAAACAGAACATTAACTTCATTATAAAGGCCAATTTGAACTTTAAAATACAATCAAAAAAAGCAAGCAGATTCCAACTACCAAAATGGACGGATAACAAAGACAAAAAAATTTGACCAAAAGTGCCACTATCTTTTAGAAGCATAGAATGTTAAATGGTTTTTATTCACGTAATGAAGTGTGTTAGAATTCTAAGTAAACTAAAGGAACTCAATATTTGCATGTTGATTAAAGTGGGGGGGGTAGGGAGGAAGAGAGAAATTTGTTTTTATCTTTTTTTACATTCCCTGCCATATTTAATAAATAGGCCCATTTCAATCACTTTAATTTCTAACACTAATATATAACCAAAGCCCCATGTAACTATATACTAGGTAAATTTATTTCCTCTCATCTTTTACTAATGAGTGGGTTTTGAAATTTGTTTTTGCTACTTAACCTGCTTAGTAAGCCAGTATTTTGCCCTGTATGTTTCTTTACCAATAGACGTCAGGACGGCCTATGTGTCAGTACTATGTTAAATAGAATTCCATAATAAAGAGAATCATCAGAGTGATTTTTAGAAGCTGACTTACACAGTAAGTCAAGAACCCAAAATTCCCCCATGATTTAGGTACTAGAATAACCATTTCCACCAGCCAAATGTAGTCATAGATCTCAATAAAGATTTGTTTAAGTATCATCTTAAAGTCAGTAAATTTGTAATAGCAGAAAACACAAAATGCAGTGGCATTCAGGGAGTGATTTAAGATGTTCCCAGCATCAAAGGATGGCATCTGATTCCCTTGAATCTGGTGAGGAATCTGAATATGCAGATAGAAAACAAATCTGGAGGAATCATTATCAAGACATGGATGCTCAAAAACACCGCACTTGGACTACTGTTAATAAAAATACTAGTGTAGCAAGAGTGACAACCACCACCACTGTCTTTTAAGCAAGACAGCAGGTAGATCTGTGGCTCTTCTTCAGGGTTAAGACTCACTGCTCTCATCAGAAGTAATTGCTTTGCATAATCATCTTATTAGCCCCATTGTAAAGATCAAAACTGGTGCTCTAGCCAGAGGCTCCCGCAATCGGCAGAAACACACCCTCCTCTGGATTTCTACAAGCAGTGGGATCAGCAGACGGTGCAAACTAATCCGTCCCTTGAACTCCAGGAGCTCCTACTAGATACGTGGACTAGGCTAACTTACTCTCTAAGGAGATTCAATTCTGGTCAGGTAGGAAAACCTTGAGAATTCGATAAAGTCTGGTTTCCTTTTGAAAGCTGTAATAAAGTCAACTCCTGAAGTTCATCATACCAGCCTCCTACAGGTATTCTGGTCTCTTCCACCAGGTTATGATTTTACAGACATGTTTTTAGAGGAACTTCGGTTTCACTGTTACAATGCCTATCTTGACAAAGAAAAGAGAACTAACCCAAAAACCCACGGCAGGAGAACGTGTTATCAGACTATGTTGGGGGAGCATTTTTCCTGAAAAAGCATTATTTTCTTTGGCTAAATATTCCACTATCTTTTAGAGGCTTGGTTTATAAAGGCTTTTAATTCAAACGAGGGACAAAGTCAGAACAGCCTAATATATAAGGGAGCAGAGGCAGTTCCCGCATTCACATTGCACTTCAGCCCCTTTGCCTGTTTTCCAGCAATGTGATTTCAGGGTGAGACCTACGATCACTCAAAGCAGAGGGCAAGTTGCCAAAATAAGCACACAGAATTTGGCATGTTGAGGTTGATAAGTGTCTAAGATGGGATAACATCTTCGTAATGTCAGAATTTAAGGGTGTAAGTTTCATTATTTTCTTGAGTCAGAATTAAAAGCAGTTCAACACATTTGTTCTAAATGGAAAGGGACAAAGCTATAATAAAGATTAGGATGCCTGGTAACAAAATCTGTTATAATTTCCCTATACCAGAAAGATCCTTTAATTACTTAACTAATAACATGAAGAAAAGGGAAAAAAGCAAAAGACCTAAATTGTGGGCAGTCTGAACAGTGACCCTGCGGACATTTATTTACAGGTAACTCAAAACTGAAGGTCAGGGTGGCGCCTGTGGCTCAAAGGAGTAGGGCGCCAGCCCCATGTGCTGGAGGTGGCGGGTTCAAACCCAGCCCTGGCCAAAAACTGCAAAAAAAAAAAAACAAAAAAAAAAAAACTGGTCATAACAGGAACTTGGAGCAGATTTTGCCTGAGAATGAAATAAAGTAAAAATTCTAACATAAACCATTTGGCTTTCAAGTTATACAGGGTGGCCACACAATTTAAAATAGTGTGCAATTTTAAATTGCACATGAACTTTATAGACGCCCTGTATAACTAACACTAGACCAGTCATCCATTTCCCAGCAGTAAAGATACTATAATCTTGTCAAAGCTACATATACAGTTAGCAAATTTAAACCTTGATAAATGAAGTCACAAGGTAATTTTTTTGAATGTGATAGAATAATAGAAAGAAAAGATATAATTTATCTTCCAAGGAATAATCAAAAGTTTTGTTAGCCATAGTTAATACTGGGAAATAGGAGGCTCTGCTGTAACATGCAGAAATAATATGTCCTAACTTTTATTTTTATACATAGTTCCACCTCTTATACTTGAAATTGGCTTCTACTATCTGAATTATACTCAGTGCCTTGAACACAGAAAGCACTCACACACTTCACTGAACTGCTACATGAAAGCTGGACCCCTGTATCTAGAGTTTGAAAGTACCATGAAGGGGTGGCGCCTGTGGCTCAGTGAGTAGGGCATCGGCCCCATATACTGAGGGTGGTGGGTTCAAACCTGGCCCCAGCCAAACTGCAACAAAAAATAGCTGGGCGTTGTGGCAGGCGCCTGTGGTCCCAGCTACTCGGGAGGCTGAGGCAAGAGAATCACCTAAGCCCAAGAGCTGGAGGTTGCTGTGAGCTCTGATGGCACAGCACTCTACCGAGGGCGACAAAGTAAGACTCTGTCTCTAAAAAAAAAAAAAGTACCGTGAAGGCTTGGTTTCCCAACCAAATGGAGAAGGGCCAAGCTACTCTCTCATAACACGCCTCTAAAGAATTTTCTAATTGTAACCAAACTCTGAAATGTCCTAAAAGATACCAAAAATCATACTGCTTAAGCTTTATTTTACAATTCAGTCAAGTCCTAAATGCTTATTAAAGTCAACAGTCACTATTCTACTTCTCATTTTCAGCAAAACTAATACTAGCAAAGTTCATATAGTCTATAATTCTCTGCTCCACCTCAAACTTTGAAAAGGTCATTAAGTAATAACCAAAATGGGGGCTGGGTGCTGTGGCTCACGCCTGTAATCCTAGCCCTCGGGGAGGCCGAGGCTTTTGGATTACTTGAGTTCATGAGTTCAAGACCAGCCTGAGCAAAAGCGAGACCCCCGTCTCTACTAAAAATAGAAAAGCTCAAGAGTTGGAGGCTGCTGTGAGCTATGATACCACAGCACACTACCCAGGGCAATAGCTTGAGACCCTGTCTCCAAAAAAAAAAAATGGTAAAAGTAAAAAAAGGGCACGCGCATTGCATTATAAAACATTCAGGCCTTGACCGTAAATTTAAATATGCATTGCAAAGTCACCAAGATCTTAGAATTAACTAAAATTCATGATGTTTAGATAGAAAAAGGAAATCTGACTCAGGATATGACAGAACTGTACGTCTTAGAAAGATGCTATAAAAGAAACAACGTAACATTATCTGTTCACTGGAGTATTACGGAGACCCAAAAAGGAATAAAGTACTGATGTGTGATACAACACGAACAAACCTCGAAAACATGTGATGCTAACAGAACCAAACGCAAACGGCCACGTGCCCGTGATTACATTAACACCGAACGTCCAGAACCAGGGAATCCACAGAGACAGGAGGCAGATTAGAAGTTGCAGGGGCTGCAGTGGGGAGCGATGCGGCGTTGCTGCTAACTGTCATGGAGTTTCTTTTGGGGGTAATGAAAATATACTGCAACTAGAGGGTGGCGAGGGCTGCACAACACTGTGAATATAGAAAGATCATTGATCGGCATGCTTTAAAAAACAGCTAAAATGATTGTATTAGGGTTCTCCAGAGAAAACTGACTACCTTATATACAGATACATATAAAGATAATACGGCTTTATTATGGCTGATGCGATTACGTAGGCTGAGAAGTCCCACTATACGCAATATCTGCAGGCTGGGGAACACAGAAAGCTGGTAGCAAAGCTCAGACTGATTTTGAAGGCTTGAGAACCAAAGGGGCCAAGGGTATAACTCTCAGTTCCAGAACAAGGCTGAAGGCCTGAGCACCTGGAAGCGTCCCAGAGTCTGAAGCCCCGAGAACCTGGAGTTCTGTTGTTCAAGAGCAGAAGATGAGTGTTCCAGCTCCAGAAGAGAAAGCAAGTTCACCTTTCCTCTGCCTGCTCTGTCTGGGTCTTCAATGAACTATATGGTGCCCACCCGCATTGGGTGAGGAACAATCTTTTTTATTTGGTCCACTGATTCCAATTTTAATCTCTTCTAGAAACGCCTTCAAAGATAAACCCAGAATTAATGTTTTACCAGTTATCTGGGTATCACTTAACCCAGTTGACACCTAAAATTAACTATCACAGTGGTAAACTTCATGCTGTATTTCTCACTTTCTCTCTCTCTCACACACACACACACACACAATGTGATCTGAACTTTTATACAGAATGGACCAGCCCAAGTTTGGTGTTTAAAATCTCATCTGGAAAAGACCTTCAGGTGATACTATTAAGGAATTCACTTTATCTTAAAAGGCTGAAAGGTCACATCAATCCTCAGAACTTCACCTCCAAAGCAGCCAAAGCCATGCCACACTCTAAACTCCTTCAGACAATAATTGAGTTCCCTGTGCACTTTTTTTCATTTATCTAAATAGCATCAGTTAAGAACCTATTGTATGCCAGGCACCCTGTCAATTACTGGTAATAGAAAGATAAGTGAGATGCAGCTTATCTTTTCCCAGAGGGAAGATACAGGAAAAGATGATTAAACACTGTGGCAGATTCAGGGTATCCACAGAGAAGAGGACAACAGGAATGAGGTGGGGGTTGGGGGGGGGGCAATAGCAGTTTGGGCCGAGATGAATCTCCCAAACAAGACAAACAGGACCCAAACTTCTATTAGGAAACAGGCAAAAATCTGTCACCATGATAAATGACCTTGTTTTTCCTACACCTTCCCAATTTTCTAAGTTGCTTGGATCAGATGGATGACCACTTGTCAGAGATACTTTAGGAAAAAATTCACAAACTGAGGACAAGCTAGACTAGATGACCACAAAGCCCTCTGACCCTAGAGTCCAGTGATTCCATGACTTCACTGCTGAATATTTATTAAGACTTGTCAGAATCTCTCCACTTATTTCCTATTTGATTTCTTCTCCAAAGATGTTCCCTAAATTTGTTTTAAAAAATCCACATATAAGGTAAGCACGTGTATTTCTCAAGAACAATATGTCAAAAGAAAATGGCAGAAATCCCTTAGGGAAGTGATGGCACTTCTTCAGAATTTCATAAAGACTTCAGAATACTGTCTTGGTAAGTTCAAGTCACGTCTGTCCATGTCTGGGAATATGTGAGTTTGTGGGAGATTGCTGCCTCTGGCTTGTAAGTCCAGACTCCAAAATCAAAACTTGCTTCAAAAAAGCCATCATTCCTTATGAAATATTAAATAAAGTCTCTCTGAACCTTAAAAAAGACCAGTCACAGAGGATCATTGAGGTTAAATAATTTATTTTTACTATAAATAGAATCCTTTGTGAGCTCCAACATATGAGGAAAATTTTACTATTCTCTCAAAAAAAGATGATAAAGAGTTACATTTCCAGATCTTTACAGATGAACAATGTTCTAAAACACCCTTGTTTGGACAGAGAGGAACCCGAGGGAGTCAAAGTCACCTGCGCAATCCACCCATCAGCTTCCACATCCTTACGCAAATTTCTAACCAGAGTTAGCAAGTAGCAAAACGATGTGATTTTTGTTTCCTCTTCTATTAATTTCCCTCTCACCATGGACGGTTGCTTTGTGTCATCTGCGTTCTGAGGAGGAAGGTCTTTCTGGCAGACACTCCTGACCTAAGCCCTGCTGAGCCCTCTCTTAGAGCATCTGGTAACATCTGCTGCCTTGTGTTAGGTTCACTTGGGACACAGAAACCATCTCAGAGGAAGGGTTGGGACTTGTCTTTTTATCGCCTTAGAACCTAGTCCAGTATCTGGCACTAAAAACTATATAAATATTTAATGATGAATCAAAGAATTAACAAAGGCATCAACACACACATTTTAAAGCTCCATTTCATCTCTCCCAGGATCTTTGTTTTCTCCCAAGTTGGCGGGCATCTCTGGTAACCCAACCCTTCGGGTCACTCTGCCTTCCTTTCTATATTACAGGCAGTGTGACCTAGTGGTTAAGATCCGTGAATCAGCGCTGGACTCTGGCTTGGGACTGAGCTTTCCATTTAGCAGCCTTGGTCCTTGAGTCCACTAAGACTCTACAGGCACAAGTTTCATCAAATGTCACACGAGGATAACAGTTGTACCTATCACATCAGATGTCGAGGGGTTAAATCTGCCACTTGCATAAAACAGAACAGTGTTTGGCACACAGCAAGTGCTAAGTGTTAGCTATTATTCTGCCCTCTAAAACCACAGCTATTTTTCTCCATTGCCTCGATTCCTATGGAAAGCAGCTCTTGTCTATATGATCCAAGAGCTTTCCTCACAGTCCTCCAAATACCAAACTACTGGCATCCTTGGACTTGGCCCATGTCCTCTTCCTAAACCAAATTCTCCTCTCTGGGCACACACAAGCCCCGTTAAGCTCCCCCTTCACCACCACTCTCTCTCTTCCCCACCTGGCAACTCCATCCACCGGCTGAGTCTCCCTGCCAGAGCTCTTACTCATCTCATTGTCATGACCACCACCAACACCCCCGTGTTCACTGCACTCTGGCTTCAGCCAGACTTGGACATACTTCACAGGCCCCACAGGGTTTGGGGGTGGGGGTGGTGGACCATAAAGAAGCTGTTTGTTTTTAAATACAACATGTCCTGAATGAGATGCCCTCTTGGCGTGTATTTGCTTACCCTGACACAAACCCACCATTCTGGGGTTTGAACAGCTCGCTAAAGACCTGCACCAGATACAAAACCAAAAACGGTGAGACAGCTGCAAAGGGTTCTGTTTCCCTGGAGATGGGAGTTTCATGGAAGGCTAAGAATCACCACAGCAACCCGACTACAAAAACAGTTCGTGGGCTTTAGCACCATAACTCTGGTAAAGCAATTTGTACTCCGTGAAAAGGCTAGGGCACAGAAGTCGAAAAATGATCAAAGTAAACACTGCTCCTCAGGCACCATTGTGTTGTGCAGATTTCAAGGCATCAAGTCACAGCATCAGAGTTCTGTCACAGAAGATACGTGTCAAGTGCCAAGGATGTGCCAGGTAGAATGGCCGGCTCGGGTGTGAAGGTCTGAGGAGAAATTCATAGAACATTTTCCAAAACAACCATTTCAAATTTGCTCTCAGAGCAGACCAGGGTAAAATGTATGCCATTAGATCAAGTTACCCTACCCAAGCTAGAACAGCTGTCCATCTCAACCTTGAATTAAAAAAGCAGTGATTTTTTGGATAAACTCTAAATAGACTTTATTCATTCTGACTTTACCTGAACTAATTCCTATAAATAAGAGAATTCTCTAAACCTTATTAAATACTTCATGAGAAACTGTCTGATCTCTAAACTGCTACCCTAAATCCATACTACAGTTTAAATAGTAAGTAAGAAACCACAGTGTACTATTCCTACACTCTATAGAAGCAACACCTGTAAAGTACAGCAGCATAAAACAGAAATTTCAGGCTAGGGGCAGTAGTTCATGCCTGTAATCTCAGCACTTTGGGGGACCAAGTTGAGAGGATCTGGAGTCCAAGAGTTCCAGACCAGCCTGAGCTATATAGCAAGACCCCATCTAAAATAGTGTTTTTACCCTTCCTTTCACCCAGAGACGCCAGTAATTCCCCAAAATGACAAACACAAAGGGAAAGAGGAGAGGCACCTCTCTAGGTCTTTTAGAAAACATGGTGCTGTTCCTTTGGCCACATATAGGTGAATCTACAAGAAAAGTGATATTGTAGACATCAAGGGAATGGGTACTGTTCAAAAAGGCAAGTTACCCTTTTTGTTATCCTGCAAAACTGGAAGTCTACAGTGTTACTCAGCATGCTGTTGGCCACATATATGCAAATCTACAGGAAAGGTGATATTGAAAGGCATGCCACAAAAATGTTACCCTGCAAAACTGGAAGTCTACAATGTTACCCAGTATGTTGTGTGTACATAAACAAGTTAAGGGCAAGATTCTTGCTAAGAGGATTAATGTTCCTATTGAGCCTATTAAGCACTCTAAGAGCTGAGATAGCTTCCTGAAACTCGTGAAGGAAAATGATCAAAAAAGAAGGAAGCCAAAGAGAAAACTACCTGGGTTCAACTGAAGCGCCAGCCTGCTCCACCCAGATAAGCACACTTTGTGAGAACCAATGGAAAGGCGCCTGGGCTCCTGGACCCATTCCTTAATGGCATAACAGGCGTACAGCATAGCACACAGGAGAACCAAGAGAGCCAATGGAACCCTAATATTAGGTGCTGGAACCCATTTATTCCCCCATGAATTCATGGCATAATTAGCATAGCAAGCTTTGTCACATTCAATGGCAAGGTGCCTCCCAATCTGCTGGAATCTCTTCCCTATGCATTCATGACATAAGTATTAAAAATAAAAGGCTACTGTAAAAAATTTTTTTTAATTAGCCAAGTGTGGTGGTGTGTACCTGTAGTCCTAGCTACTTTGGAGACTGAGGCAGGAGGATCACTTGAGCCCAGGATTTTGAGTCTGCAGTGAGCTATGATGATGCCACTGTACTCTAGCCTCGACAACACAGTGAGACCCTGTTTTGAAATAAACAAACATCCTAGAAATTTCTTCATGAATTTTTAAAAGCCCTTAGTTTTTATTAGTATGATTAATTTAATTACTATGTTAACTATGGCTTGAATATACAGAATTTGTGGGTTTTTTTTTTTTTTTTTTTTTTAAGGAACTCAAAGTGGCATGATAACATCCTTGAAAATTTGGTAAGAAAAACCTACAATTCTCATTAACAAGAATTTACATAAAAATCTTCATATTTTAGGGCGGTGCCTGTGGCTCAAAGGACTAGGGCCCCGGCCCCATACATCAGAAGTGGCAGGTTCAAACCTGGCGCCGGCCAAAAAATGCAAAAAAATAAATCTTCATATTTTAATTAGGTTGGCAGTCTACAATGCAGTCCTAAAAAACTAGCAACAGTGAGAAATCTGCAACTTAAACTACCCTCAACAGGAACATTCAGAAACCCAACCGGATCTATGTGGTAAGTACATACTTCATCACACCCTCTTTCTCTGGGAGGCATGCCATGTTCAGTGCTGCTTCCTGAATCTCTTGTGGGGAGAGGATTTCCCTTCACAATGTCTGGAGTTTTAGTAAGATGCTCAGTAAATCGGCAGGGAGTTTGCTACCTACCAAATTTATCGTTCCATAGGCCCCACTAGCTCTGCTGTTTGCAATTTGCAAGGAGGTAATTAGTAATGTTCAGCCATCTGAGTGGGGTTTTTTTGTTTGTTTGTTTTTTGTTTGTTTTTTTTTTTGCAGTTTTGGCCAGCACCAGGCTTGAACCCACCACGGCCAGTACATGGGGTCCGCGCCCTACTCCTTGAGCCACAGGCACCACCCCATCTGAGACAGGAATGAATGGTTTGGCCTAAGGCTTACTTAGACTTTCTAGCTTCTCCTTGTTTTATCTTCAGGTTAATAAGCACGAAGTTGCTAAGAGGGAAAAGAAATTCTTATTTTGTGTGCTTTGTGCATTTATTATTCATTCCTCAGATGCTGAATGTTACCATGTGTAAGGCTCAGTCTATCTTTCCAAAGTATGAAAATATCTAAGAATTTTTAATTCTCATATATATTTTTGTATAAATTTTTTATATAAAAGATATATTTTTATGGGTATTAAAAACATAATTGCATGTTTAGGATATTCAGGATGAAGCTAAAGTAGTCTTTCAGTGAGTAGATTTAAGGAAAGATACGAAATAATGGTACAAATAGTACATGAATACCGCGTACACTATAATATAAAGACAGCATCTCTAAGCGTATATGGGGGAGTACCACTAGGTAACGAACGGCTTCTAATGTGAATCAGACACAAGAAGTTCATGTTTAATGGGAACATAAGCCATACAAGGAGAATATAAGCTGGGCAACTTGAATCTGTGCTCCCGTGTTGCCGTCCTTAAACTTAGCCCAAATAAACTCTCTACTTCTATATATATTTTTAAAAAGACATACAGACATAACTATACCTCCGGGCACTTTTGCCAGGCCCTGAGGGTGAACGGGGCAGGATCAGGCCAATCTAAGGAATGAGGTACGGAGCAGGGCAGGGGAGGCAGCCTGGGGAGGGCTGCGGAATATTTCATTCAGCTAGAACTAGGGAAATATTTTAAAAGAATAAAGAGAAAAATAAAATTGAAAGGGTGAATAGGATAAGATCACAATGGGTCTTGAAAGCCATGCTTAACTAATCCGTGAAAAAAGAATAGTGCATAAAACAATTAGCTCTTCAGAGATGGGATCATCTCCTCCTGATAAATAATCAGCATGTTAACTTCTGGCATGTTAAGCATCACTTACTTATTCTTATTACTGTATTAATTCATTAAACACACATATGTCAACCACCTGACTGACTTGCCATAATGAATACATATCATTAATAGATCCAAAAGCAATTTAAATCCCATTTTGTTAAGGATCCCAGTCCACATCTTATATTGTGTCGCTTTAGATCAGCGATTTTCAAACAGTGTGCCATGGCACTCTGGTGTGCCACGAGAGGGTCTTAGGTGTGCCTGGAAAATTTTTAAAGATCATTAATTAAACTATTTTCAAAAGAGGCTCAAATGTACAGCAAGTATATTCTTTTTTTTTACTCTTTTTATTGGTCAACATAAATCTAAATGTGCCACAGAAGTTTAACTATCGGTTCAAGTGTGCCGTGAGATAAAAAAGATTGAAAAACACTGCTTTAGATTGTTACTGAATTAACAAGGAATATCTTGCAAGGTGAGAAAATTAAATTTAGTTCTCAACCCCAAATCTCCCAGACTTATGGACCTTTTCCCCTGGCTTTGTCCCCAGGTCATGGGCCCTCAACAAACACCTGATGAGTCTGAGGTACATTTTAACCATAAACAATCAATACATCAAGCACATGAACTTGGAGTCTTAAGCAGGTTTGCGAGAACTCACAGGGCCTGGTAATTCTGGTCCTGGTTATATGAGTTTATGAAAAAAAATCTGTAAGTCCACCCATAGTTCTCTAAGAAATGAGCCAGGTAAGCTTCTTATCCATTATGTATCCCTCTAATTTATCATCCCTAAAGTGAAAACAACTCTCTACCCTACAATGTCTTCCCAAGATAGGTGCCCTCTTAACTCTCAATAAGACCTAACAACCCCTTATTAGCATTTCTAGTACATATCCAAAACAATTTGGGGTCATAATCTTTCTTATATCATTCTTTTCAAAAAGGGAAGTAAACTAACTGGTAAGGAAATTTACAACAAAAATAGGATTGTCTGATTTCCAGAAAATAATCATTTGTTTGCCCTCAGGGAGAAAAATATAAATTATCCTGGCCTGAGAAACAGGCAATTAACTTTCATATAAACCACAAGCACTGGTGCTTCCCCATCTTGTCTTCCTCCTAGTGTAAGATGCCAATGTATCACTCATTAAAAAAAAAAAAATCACTTTTACTAAAGCATTTTACTTTGGGCTTTAGTTTCCCCATAAATGAAGAGAATAGACTAAATCTGTGCAGCCACCTATAACTGCAAATACTATGTTCTTTGAATATTTGATGGAGTCAGCAACACTCTCCAAGACAGACCCCCAGAAACAGATGCAGTTCACAAAAAAGAATGGGCTGGCATGACCAAATTCATCAATCTCATAAATGTCAAGTCATACTAAATGATTTGTGTACCCAATTAAAGGGAACAATTAACAAACGTTTACTTTCACCTGCCAAAGTGAATATATGCAAACAAAATAGAAGCCCTTTCTTCTTCAGACAAGTGAAAAATTCCTGAAATAAATTTATTTACTTTTTCAGACCAGTGCGAACATGTTTTAGAGAGTTTCTTTTCCTTCCTTAACTTTAATTCCAGGTCAACGTGTGCCCTCTAGTCTTTTACCTTTGGCAGAAGCCAAATAAATAATGAAATACTCAAAGCTAATTTTAAGGGTAGATCACAATTTATGGTGTCTTTAAGGGAGTGCTATAGTCTTAAAGTAAATGAATATATTGGTTTTGCTAATTCTTTCTAGATACACTTTTTGATGAGAGCTGTTTGATTCATACTGAGTTTCAGAAAGATTAGATTTTTCTATTTTATACTGAAATACAGAGTATATAATCAATCAACATATGGCTTAAAAAACAAAAAATTAAACACAAACATGGTCACACTGTCCAGATTTAAAACACCATTTTAATGGGATAAATCCTCCTTAATTGGACAATGGCTATTCCTGGTTAAACCCTCCATCATTAGCCTGAGAACGAGTCTCACTTCTCACAATGGCCTCACTGGAAGGGAACTGTCAGAGCAACAGGCCATGTGCTCACTGGGCTAAGTCATCAAGTCCTTCATTTTCACCCCACGTGTTTGCGTCTTCCAGACTTTTTTTTTTTTTTTCAATTATTTCTTTGGATGCTCCAGAAACAAAGAAATCAGGGGGGAAAACCGAAATTAGAACTAATGAGTGGATTTGGTTTAAGAACACTAAAAAAAAAGCTTGAAAGAGGAGGGTATGATATAAAATATTAAATACTATAAATAATATTTGTATATAATAAAATCCCTGACTTTTAGTAAGAGAGATTTTAGAGACAGTCTACTCCAAATGTTTGTTATAGATAAGACAACTGAAGCCCAAAGGGACTTGCTCAAGCTCCAGAGTTAGTTACATAATAGGAACTTTGGGACTGGAACCTAAATTTCTATCTAATAATCTTGCTTCTATTTATCCTGCTAGTAGAACTACTCATGTCTCTCTCTACCCATATATTACCAATTCTCTGTCACTGGGAAAGAGGGATTCCCCAAGTGTTCAGAATTCAACACCAGCTGTTTTAATTACCTTAAAAGAACAGAGAAATCTAAGAAATACAAAGAACAGCTCTGCAGAGCCCCACACGACCCGACCCCTCCTCCACCAATCTCACCTTCTCCGGTCCTCCCCCTCACTAAAACCCCAGCCCAGACACACTGGCCGCCTCTCTTGCCTGCAGCAAGCTGCTTCCCAGCTTGGGACCTGGGCATCAGCAGATCCTTTATTTGACCTCTGCTTCCCCCCATCTCTGTACGGTTCACTCCTTTCCATCATTCACTCAGAGAAGCCCATCCTGGCCAGGCATGGTAGCTCAGGCCTATAATCCTACCACTTAGGAGGCCGAGGTGAGATCACTTGAGGTCGGGAATTTAATGCCAGCCTGAGCATCATAGCAAGATCCCACTGTGCCTGTAGTCCCAGCTACCTGAGGCAGGAAAATCACTTCAGCCCAGGAGTTTGAGACTGCAGTAAACTATCATCACACCATTTGCCCTCAGATCTGGGCAACAAAGTAAGACCCTATCTCAGAAAAAAAAAAGAAACCCAACATCTTAATCACCCTACCAGTCAACTCTTCTTGTCACTTGAATGCCTAGGTACCTACCCTGTGTTCAATACCATTCAAGCATCAAAAGGAAGGGTTGAAACTTTACCTCGTTTAGCATTTTATTTCCAATCCGAAAATAGTGCACACATTTTTTAGAATGATTAAATGAATGAATGTGTCAAAGACAAAGTGCAAATAAGCCAGCATATACAGTGGCTGGGAAGTCCTTTCGTTTACATCTTTATAAAATTAAAAGGAAAAAAAGACAGCTTCTATCCAAAGCATATCTCCTAGACACTTCTGATAAAAAGTCATTACTAAAAAAACAAAAATAACTTTCAGCCTACACAAGGCGTGCAGTAATTCAAGATCAAGACAGAATATATCTCAAAGTTCACCTGATTCTGTCAGCAGGAGCCTTGCAGCACTGAATTTTTGGGCAGGTGAACAATACATTGTTTTATTGAAACATTTCCCAAGATTCCAATTCAACTCCATGGTCTTTTTTCACTAACGGGCAGAACACTAACCTGTTTCCAAGTGATTTAGTAATATTTTGGCACAGATAATCCAGTAAAGAGAATTGTTTGTATAGAACAGAGCTAGTATTAATTACAGGGCGCCCCAACCTGTCCTCTTTCTAAGCTCCTAACCTATAGATGACAACCCAGCTAGTCACATTTAATTCTTACCAGATGGTTGTTTCATCGCAGCTCTAAGACTTACCTCCAATACGATTAAGTCAACGAGCAACAGTGGGAGCAATATTTAAGCCCACATTTAAAACAAGTAAAGAGACTGAAATCATCTAAATGGGAGCAGGAACAAGGGGCAACTCACTATCCACCGTATCTTTGTTACCTTTGGAACATTCTCAAGGTTACTGGTGTCAGTATCTGGTGCAGGGCCTGACACATAACAGGTGCTTAGGAAAGAATGATCTAATGATTGAATTAAACCGCGGGAAAGCCCACCCTGCCCACAGCCACTCATGCTGCATTGTCAACCCCACCTATAGGAAGGGTGCTATGAATTCAAGCTTGGGTTCTACCAATTACCTCCTAGCTCATGAACTTGGGTAGAATATTGAACCTCTCTCAGCCTCAGTTTCCAAACCTGTACAACAGAACTAACCGGGTCTCCCCTGCAGGGGTGTTGAGAAGCCCGAGTAAAACGCTGGATTTTGTAATTCTCTGTAAAAAAGCTTACCAGTGTTTGCACTTTGACTCTTATCAGTGTGATGCCATTACCTCCTGCCTACAGGTCTCTGGATTTGGAAGCAGGATGACAAATTGATGACAGCTGCATACACGGGCCCTCTGAGCAAGCACTTGGCTTCCTAATGAAGAACTAATGGTTTTTCCACAATCTGTCAGCCTTTGCTTCACCTTTGGGATTTAGAGCTCATTAAAGACCAGGCCTGAAAGATACAGCGTGGGCAGCACAAGTGCAATCATCTTTCCCACCTCTTCACCAGTTATTCCTGCTCTAGCACTGCTAACCCAGACAGGCTGAGGACTTGCTCTCCAAATTTCATTGCAATTTGGGACTACTTCTGAATCCAACAAAGAATGGTCCTGAGAAAAACCACATTCGTCCCACACCTGACGCCAATACCACACCTGCTCTGACGGGACCCCAAATCTCTGAACAGAAACTCAATCACCTGGGCTTGCTGGTGTATGCTTTCCAAAGAAAGAGGAAATGCTAGAGCAATGAACTACTTCTAAGGCAGCTGACGATACCAGATTGACAGGTAAAGCTGGAGGTTTCTTTCCATCTGTAACTGAGAAGTGTAGGACGAATATTTATCTTTAGAGGCCTACCTAACTTGGCTCTTCAGTGTTAAAGATTTTAGCAATTTATCTTGCTTTGAAGACCAGCAGTGGAGCAGATGAACACCCCTTCTCCAGCATAAACACCAACAGGCAAAACCATTAGACACAAGCTCTTATGCCTGCCAAGGTACTGGCTGTCCTTAACATATTTCATACTAGGTTCGAATTTATTTACTAGTCTCCTCCCCTAATCTTGGAAAATTCTCCTTCCAGCTCTCCGCCAAACCACATCCCTATTTCAAACCTCTCCAAATTCTCACCTCCAAAGAGCAGTGCCAGGCTAGCACACCTGGCTCCAATTACTTCTGCAACAGGCCTCCCTCAGCCCCCTCCGTCCAACATGCCTGATTACTTAGCAGTTGTGTGTTTATCTCAGCCCAGCTGCAGTTGGTTAAGGCTGTTTGGTTGGGTTTCTGTCACATGTGTTGAGGGCAGCACGATGTTTCTATGCCTCTGTCCTTTCTGTTTACAGGTGCTGCTCTTGTCCTTGGACGCACAGTGGACCGTATGAGATGCTGCCTTCCTCACTCCCACAATGCTTTGCACTGGTGCCCAGTTCATGGAGGCTGCTGGCTGTCCAAGCGCATGGTTCTCATTTACGTGGGGAGGGGCCTCTGCTCAGCAAACTGAAATGATTAGTTCCTCTAATCTTCTATATTTCAATAAATAAGAGAGAAAGAAAGAGTCTTGTGTGTATTTCTGTCCTGATGAAACAGTAGAGCTCTGGAAAAATCATGAAATTTTTACTGTGTGAGGCAGTAAGATCTAAGCAATGACACTCAGAACCATTTTCTCAAGCTTCCAGAGCCAGATTTGCCCCCAGATCTGTAAATCCTGCTTAATCCAGGTTTTTAAAAAACACATACGACGACGTCAGACACCCATAGTTTATATTTCAACCATTAGGTGGTTCCGGATTACCCACCATATGCTGAGGGTTTCTTATTGATAGTTCCTAGTTTAACAATTCTAGAAATAATTTTTTTTTGAGATAGGGTTGTGCTCTGGCCCTCAGGCTAGAGGACAATGGTGCAACCATAGCTCACTGCAGCCTCTAATTCATGGGCTCAAGTGATCCTCCCATCTCAGCCACCCGAGTAGCTGGGACTCCAGGCATGCACCTCGAGAGGAGGTGAGAGAGGATTTTGCTAAGTTGCCCAGGCTGGTCTCAACCTCCTGGCCTCAAGAAATCCTCCTGCCTCTGCCTCCCAAAATGCTAGGATTATAAGAGTAAGCTACCATATCTAGCCTCTAATTTTCAATTGGCCTTTATTACTAAATGCAAATTATGCTCTTTTTCATAATGAAGGGTTGGAATAACTGAATTAAAAATATACCCCTAATTTCCAATGTAGACTAAAAAAATAGCATTGAAAGAAATACTTGAACTCAATCTTCCCAACTTGTTTATATTGACTAAAAAGGAAATTAAGACACACATGGGTCTACATACTCAAGTTTAAAAAAAAAAAATCATGACAGATGGATTAATCAGGATTGTGAGTCAATCCAGTGCTGTCTTCTACACCTTGAAACCTTAAGAAACGCTACTTTATGCATAAACTATACATACTAATGTCAATAATCAGATCTTTTAAAAAATATGAAAAATTTCAAAATACAAACTTTCCAGATTTCACCTACAAAGGTGGTTTGAACCCACCACCTTTGGTATATGGGGCCGGCATCCTACTCACTGAGCCAAGGGCACTGCCCTGGTCTGAGTTAGTTAGTTTTTAAAACAAGTCCTGGAGACAGTGTGTGGGAGTTTATGGCTATTTTACATGGGGTGGTCAACAGGCTTCTCTGCAGAGGTAAGATCACAGCAGGGACCAGGCAAAGGAAGGGAAGTTGCCCATGAGTAACTGGGAGAAGGGCTCTAGGCAACACCAAGAGCCTGTGCCAAGGATGGAGGCAAGACATAGGGCCAGCCGCTGCAGTCAGCAATGGTGAGAGTGGCAGGAGAGATACGAAAAGTCAGTGAGGGCTCTGGCAGGGACTGGGGATTTTTTTTTTTTTCCAGTTTCTGGCCTGGGCTGGGTTTGAACCCACCACCTCCGGCATATGGGGCCTGCGCCCTACTCCTTTGAGCCACAGGACTGGGGATTTTATTCCAACGTAATAAGAAACCACTGCAGGGAGCCGAGCTGGTGAACTTCGTGACAGGACTGGAGTTCTTAAAAGGGATCAGGATGGTGGCTATGTAAAGACACAGATCTTACGAGCACCGATAGCAGCTGATGTTCACTGAGTCCTGATTATATTCTATTCCCTGCTCCAAGCACTTGTTACATTTTAATTGTCACAGCAACCCTATGAAGTAGATATTAATACAATTGTTATATCCACATGCGGGAGAGGAGAAATCAACTAACCTGCTCAGAGTCACACAGCTCAGAAACAGGGGAGCTGGGCTTCCAACACAGGTGCTCAACTCCAGATCCCGCACTCTCAAGAGGGATGGGCTAGGGGCCACTGCATCTCAGGCAAAAGTGTGATGGTGGCTCAGGCCAAAGGTGGTGGTCAAAGGTAGGCAGATTCAAAATGTATTCTTAGAACAAACTTGATTAGATATTATATTCTGCGCAAACACGGGACATCACAGATAATGCCAAGGACTTTGGTCTCGACAGCCAGATGGTAGTGTCCTCTACAGAGATGGGGAGTTAGCGCAGTAAACAAACTGAGCACCTGAGAGCTGCACAGAACTCAAACTAAGGTGAGACAGAAAGCATATTTGATTCCCATGCCCCTGTAAAAAGTCACCAAACACCAGTGGCATAAAACAACAGATATCTATTCTCATAGTTCCTCACAGTTCTAGAGGCCAAAAATCTTAAATCATTACTGCTGGGCCAAAATCAAGGCATCAGCGAAGCCACACTCCCTCCAGAGATCCTGGGGGGTGAGTCTGTTACTGGCCTCTTCCAGCTGCTCCTGGGCTTGTGGCTCCATCCCTCTCATCTCTTCCTCCATGGTCACTATTTTCTGCTCTTTTGTCTATGCCATCAAATCTCTCTCTTATAAGGATACATGCAATTGCATTAAGTGCCACTAGATAATCCAAGATAATGCCCCCATCTCAGATTCTTGATTTAATCACATCTGCAAAGACTTTTTCTAAGATGACATTCACAGGTCTTGAGGGTTAAGGCATGGACCTATTTTCAAAAATCATTATTTAGCCTATCACAGCCAGGAATACCACAAATAAGAATAATAAAATCCACAGATGCGGCTGAAGAGTAGCAAAAACTTTTCCCTCTTTTATATGAGAATTTGATCTTCCATTAAGTGCCTCAATTCTATAACCTGGTAATCTGGTAAGAGCACAGGTCAATAATAACACAAGGCAACTTGCTTACTGGGACTGAAAAAATTAAAAAAATATCTGATAGGAAGTGATATTTGGGGGCTTCCCTGAGAATAGGGACTCTTATTATCTGGGCATGTTTACAGAGTGGGCACCATGGAACTACTGGGCTATATACAGCATAGTTGCCTACAGTTCCGACAAGGACATGAGGCTTTAAAACTAGAGTATTACACACACGTACACACACCCCTCGCCTCCTGGCATCTGAGCCATCAACTGGAGAGCACTGGGGGCTCTAAGAACTGATGTGTCCATGTCCGCAAGACACCCAGCAGAGGAAGAAGCTGCTCTGCTTCTAGCTGTCATTTTTATCTATATCCTTTTACTAGAATGAAGCCATCTATGGACAAGGGGTCTGAACAGTCCCTTGGGTCTGAATGTTAATTTGACCCCCCTGCATGAGTTTGTTGCCGCATGTAATACAAACATAGTTTCAGTTAATTATTTCTGTTTTTTCCTCCACCAAACCCTTTACCACAGTGACCAGCAGGGCGAGGAGGAGAGCATTTGTTTCTTCTAGTTCACACTTTTGTGGTCTTACAGGCAGTAAAGTGGCTAAGAGGGGCAAAAGGAGAGAAAACCCTGGAAACAGAAATTAGCAAATTCACAAAAACTGGGTGGACTGTTCCTTCAGGGAGGAGGGAGTCGTACCCATGGACAAGCAGGTTATGCTTCCTGCCCTGGGCCTTCCCAGGCCTCTCCTGCAGAATTAAATGCAAAATCCCCAACCCACAACTCTGCTGGAAATGTGCAAACGGGCTCATTACTCAGAGTCAAGATAAAGAATAAATCTTTATGAGTGCCGTTAAGTATGAGTCATAAAAAATAGGAAACACATGTAGGACATATACCCAGCAATAGCACCACGCCAGGAAAAGTGCTGAGGAAATGTAAGAACACGTGGCAAAACGGGAGTGAAACCTGACCTTGTACATTGCTCCAGAACACATTTAAAAAACCTTACGGCAAGTCAAGGGTCCCTATCCCTCTGCTGTTTAATAAACAGAGGTCATTTTCATATTTGGAAATAGTTGGTCTTTTTTTAATGCAAATAGAAGAACTGACTCAAGAAAAAGTAACTTGGAGGAGGCTTTGAAAGATTTTATGATTTGGGAAATCTGAATGGCTTCCAAGTAAAATACTGGGAATTAGATCTTAACAGTATTAAAAATGAACAAGAAAGAGTCTTTCAGAAAAATACTTGTTCACAATGGGAACATTACCATTTCATTTTGGTTCTCACTATCTTAACAACCAGTGATGATAAGGAAAAAAGAGTGAAATCTTCAAACCTTATGAAAGCAGGAAACAAAAATAAACAGGGACACGTGCACTGACAACCACCCAACAGCAATAAAAGGCCTGCAGTCAAGCCGTGGCAGGGAGGCTGGGCACCGGGGAGAACTGGAGCGGAGGAGAGGCACGGCCCCCGGGTTAAGTCCACTAGATGAAAATCTAGCGGGTGTTTGAAATATAAGGAGAGGGATCACCCCCCGAAGTCCTCTGGGGTTAGAGGACTTTTGAGGCAAAATAATCGTGATTGGACATTAAGCTCTTTGGTTGCCTTTGACTTCGAAAGGCTCCAAACTTAAGACTGGGCATGGCAGGTAATGGAGACAACCAAATCCTGCATGCCTCACACTGAAGCACACGTGTCCTGACAGACCCCTGGCTCCCTGGGACTCCAGCCTTCTCCTTTACCTTTAGAAAGCTGCTTCCCAAGAAAGCATTGCTTGCAAGACTATCTCTGTGAGGTTGAGAGGAATAGGAGTGGGATGGATAAAGTATTGTTTTTAAATTCATTAAGTGTGAGATTTACATAGGACTCCAAGAAAGTTAATGCTCTTCAGAAACTATGCTGGGGCAGATCTCACAAAAAACCCAACTCTGGGCTATTAGAAGGGCCTGGGGGCACGGCCACAGCTGAAAGGTATGATAAGCTCATTTTTTTCTCTACCTTTGATTTTTCAAACCTCTTGGCAGTTACTAGACCTCTTTGCTCCTCTCCTGCAAAGCACCTCACTATGTGCTCATGTCACTGGTAGTGAGGACACACTTAAGGGGGTGGGGAGCCCTCCTAAAAAGACATCACTGCTGTTCCCCTTTAAACCAGCAGACAGGTAGTGAGTGTTAGCAAGCCCAGTGCCAAGCACAGTGAAGCCACATCACCAACTTGCTGCTGCAAATTCAAAAAGAATCAGAGGCATGTACACGTGTAACAACACACAGAGACTCAGCTTTAATGTGTGTGACGTGATCCTGGACCGCAGACAGGAGTTAGGCTAAGGCAGTAACACTAGATCCTCAAGCTGGCTCTGTCCCTGGCTCACGTTAGAACCAGTAACATCAAATCTGGTCTACCTTCAAAAGAAGACAAATCATGCCTACAATTTGCAACCCGTCCTCCAGGAGAAGTCAAAATTGTAGATACAGCTGAAAGACTGTGTGGTTCAGGTGGAAAATGCCATGAATACAAAGCATCACTGTAAGGTGTTTTGGACTCAAACCCTACCTATCTTACACACTGGGCCTTGATGGTTTTGCCTTTCAGACAAAGCCAAGGAGCTCAGGGAAAAGGACTATTTCAATTAGCCAACAGTCTAGCTCAGGTGCCCGGGCGGGCTGGAAAGGAAAGAGCGCACAACTGCGATGGAAGCCAACGCGGCAGGTCTCCCAAACACAGATTCCGATTCCTGTGTCTTTAAGGCCAGACCATCGTAAATGGTCTGCTTCTGCTGGACACCATGCTCTAAATAAACAGACTCTTCTGGCCGACACACACTTCCTGTAGGGTTCTGGTGGGTAAAGCTTGAAGGCTGCCAAATCCAATGACCAGCAACTTTTGAGCTGACTTAGAAAACAAGCTACAAAGACTTGAGTCCAGAGTAAACAAAGGAAAAAGCCACATTAAACAGGGAACAAATTACTATACAGGCAGGGATATTTTAAGTACTCGTGGAGCAAGAAAACAAAATTTTAAAAAATTAAGTTATAAGGTATTTAATAATGCCTGGTTGAGTAAAATGCCTGCTTTCAACTGGAGGAATCAAAGTTAATTAATTCCAGCAATATTAGGAATTGGCTGGGAGTCACCCCCTACATCATGAGGACAGATCATCCTCAGCCGTTCAGCTTCAAACCCAGCTCACGTCAGATGAGCCACCCAAGGGAGCAGCACGGAGTCAAAAACCATTTATAGCTTTTTACCCAGCCGAGGGAAAGGACTAACCAGTTTACTAGCAGATGACAAAAACCCCTAAGAGTAAAGAAGAATGTGGCAAAAATTTCGAAATGGGCTAGGAAACAGAAAGCTGCAGAGTTTAAAGATTAATTAAAGGGGATTTAATTAGGAAAAAAGACATCAAAGCAGTATACAAAATGGAGGACACGTGCTTTGCTCTAGTGGTTAGAAGGGGTCTGGGGCCCAAGCACCAAGTCCACTGCTAGAATGCAAGTCGAATAAGGACGGACTGTGGAGAAGGAGCGTACTTTAAGACGACTTACAGTGATAATGTACAAAACATGCACGGCACCATGCAAGAATCCAATCTGCATAGTGCAGGAGAGGCCAAGACCTAGTCCCTGCCCTTAAGAAATCCACTCGCCAGCTGTATGCACAGGATTAATGTAAGTAATTCAGCAGCAAATAATACACGAAAATATATAACTCCATACTCTGGGAGGTGCAGGCTGTGGTGGGGAGAAGTAAGGATTCAGAGCAACGTTTAGAAAAGAGGGACGTGGAGGAGGGTAAAGGAATGAGGAAGGGGTTTGAGGAAGAGTTAAGGCCTATGCATGGGCTTCTAACTTGGCAAGGACTTGGGAAACTTTAAGAAGTCCAGGCGGGAGTAAGAATAAAAGAGTGGGGCAACTAATTCAGCTGATAAGCCAGGGGCAGGCCCAGGAATCTGCATCCAGGGATTCAGATGCAGGGTATCACATACCACCCCCATGGAAAGATCAAGCCCAACTCCTAACACGTGAGGCCTCTGAGGTCTCACCTGCTGCCCCCGCTCACCTCCACCATCTTCCCATCCTCTATTCCAGGGGTTGGCAAGCTCTTCTTCAGGAGGCCAAATGGTAAATATTTAAGGCTTTGTAGGCCATGCAGGTCTCTGTCACAGTACTCAACTCTGCCATTGTTATGAGAAAATGGCCATAAATAATATTTAAACAAACTTTATTTACCAAAACTGGCATCGGACTGATGAATGGATAAACAAATGCCATACAAGGGCCTGCTATTCAGGAAGAAAAAGGAATGAAATTACCAATATATGCTGCGACACAGAAGAACCTCAAATGCATTTTGCTAAGGGAAAGAAGCCAGACACAAGATCACATACTGCATAATTCTGTTTCCATGAATGTCCAGAATTAGATAAATTGAGAAAGCAGATTAGTGCTTGCCAGGGGCTGGGGGTCAGGGATGTAGGTGGGACACCCACAAAGAATGAGAGTGATTGTTAATGGGTACAAGTTTTCTTTATAGAGTGCTGAAAATGTTTCTAAAATTAGATTATGGTACTAGTTGCACACCTCTATAAATGTACTAAAAATAGTTAACTTGTATATTTTTAAAACATAAACTTTATAGTACAGGCAGTCCCCGAGTTACAAACATCTGACTGATGTACAACTCGTATTCGCAGCTATGAACAGAGACTATTACAGGTAATGGATAAATGTACCTGTTCCATACATACAAATTCAACTTAAGAACAAGACTACAGAACCCATCTCATTTGTAACCCAGAGACTGCCTGTATATAAACTCTATCTCGATAAAGCTGTATTTTAAAAAACAGGGAGCAAGAAAGGATGGTGGCTCACATGTATAATCCCAGCACTTTGGTGGAGGCCAAGTTGGGAGGATTGTTCCAGGTCAGAAGTTTGAGACCAGCATGAGCAACATAGCCAGACCTTATTGCTACAAAAAAATAACAAAAATTAGCCAGACATGGAGGCACATGCCTGTCGTCCCAGAGCCAAAATGATCACTTATATCTGGGAGTTTGAGGTTGCAGTGAGCTATGATCATGCCAGGAAGCTCCAGCCTAGGAGACAGAGTGAGTCTATGTATCAAAAAAATAAAAAAACAGGCAAAAGGCAGGGGTCGGTCTATATGCCAGCCACACTGGGTTAATGGAGAACTTTCCACCACACCTGATTTCTGCTCTTCCCATCCCTTGGCCCAGCAACATCTACTTGACTTTTAAGACCTTTCTTCTGAGACTCCTTCCCTTACATCCAGATAGAATGAACATTTCCTTTGTTGTTCTTCTGAAAAACTTTGTCAATATATTAGTCATATTATTTGTCACATTCCACTAAATTTATTCTCCCTCAACCCCAATAGATGCTGAAGACATAAAGATGGGTAAGAATCTAGCAGAGGATCTACCTACCACACGGTAGGTTCTTAATAGCTCACTAAACGGGTCTGTGAATGAATAAATGAATCTTTGAGGTATTGCTATTATTTTGAGAAGACTAGTTTTATGAAGCAGTTCACATGCTAGACGACAGAGCCTGAAGCTCAAGGATCAGTCCCAGGAGACTGGTTAAGGAGGCTACAGGGGAAGAGGAGAGGAACAGAGAAACTCAAGGGAAATTGTAGAGGAAGTCAATAAAACATAGAGATTGGCCAAATATAGGGTTTAAAGGGTATGGGTAAATCCAAGGTGGCTTAAATGTTCCAAGACCGATGGTACTGGTGACATTGATGCGACAGGGAAGCTGGACTGACCACCAGCACCAGGGTCAGAAGAACTGGCTCAGGAAGGCTCTTACATTTAGTTTTAGATATAATAAATACCATTACTAGCTAGCATTTGTCTACTATGTTCCAGACATACAGGCTGGCCCTCAGTTTCACAGACAGCTCTCAATCCTCCGTGAACCCTCTGAAGAAGAGCTATTAGCATTTCCATTTTACAAATGAGGAAATGAGGCTTAGAGCAATTAAGTGACTCAGCCAGAGTCACATACCTGGGGACTTACAGAGCTGAGATTAACCCTGTCCCTGACCCCAGAGAGAACCACAGTCACAGCCACTCCCCCATTTCTCAGGTACCTAGCAGCTCAGGGTGGGACTGGCGGGACTGGAGCACCAGTCTAGTAGCCTAGAAAGAGTCTGGGAATGGTTGGCAAGAAGATGAGAACCAAAATCCTAAAAGCAAACAAGCCACCTCAGGAAGAGCAGACAGAGAACAACAGAAGGCCGAGGACTGCAGCCCATGAAGAACACAGAGGAGGAAGGAAGAGCACCTGGATGAGGAACAGAAGACCAGACGGACAGACAGAAGGACACCAGGGAGCTGAGAGAGATGGGGGTGGGGGAGAGCGCCTCTCCACAACACTGAAGGCACCAAAAGCTAAGGAGCAGGGAGTGGGGAAATGGGATGTGCAGAAAGAGCTCCAGAGGCCGGGCACAGTGGCTCACCCCTGTAATCCTAGAACTCTGGGAGGCCAAGGCAGGTGGAATGCTTGAGCTGAGAAGTTCAAGACCAGCCTGAGCAAGAATGAGACCCTGTCTCTACTAAAGAGAAAAATTAGCCAGCCATTAAAATGGGAGCCCATGGTCCTAGCTATTCAGGAGGCTGAGGCAAGAGGATCACCCGAGCCCAAGAGTTTGAGGTTGCCGTGAGCTATGAGGCCACAGCACTCTAGCCTGGGGCAATAGAGTGAGACTCTGTCAAAGAAAAAAGGAAGAAAGGGAGGGCAGAGGAAAGGGAAGGGAAAGAGAAGGGAAGGAAAGAAAGGGAAAGGAGGGAGGGAGGAAGGGAGGGAGGAAGGAATGAAGGAAGGCAGGAAGGCAGGAAGGCAGGCAAGGCAGAAAGGAAGAAAGAAAGCTAGCTCTACAGGAGTTTGAGTCCACGGGTGTCAGTCCAATACTGGCACCAAATTCCTGGGGACAATGAGCACACAACCACTGCACTCTCCAGCCTGGTTGCCTCTGAAGGTGATTAGGACTGGGTGGAATCCAGGACAACTCTAGTCCCAACAGTCCATGAGTGGGTCACAGGGGGCATCATCAGTAACTCCCCAGAGATGAGCTCAGGCCACCAAGTGGGAAGAAGGGAAAGAGGGACTCAGAGCTTCACTCATTCAAGAAGGGGAGTAGAGAAGGAAAACAGAAATATGATCTCAGAGGTCTTCGGGGAGGCCAAGTAGTATGTGGCCTCTTCATCATGTAAGAAAGAATAATAAATAGGGTCGAGCATGATGGTTCATGCCTTTAATCCTAGTACCCTGGGAGGCCAAGGCAAGAGGACAGCTTGATGCCAGGGGTTTAAAACCAGGCTGAGCAAGAGCAAGACTCTATCTCAACAAAAAATAAAAAAATTAGCTAGGCATAGTGGAACCTGTAGTCCCAGCTACTCAGGAGGCTGAGGCAGGCGGACAGCTGGAGCCCAGGAGTTCGAGGTTGCTGTGAGCTATGATGATGCTCCTGCACTCTAGCCCATATGACACAGAACAAGACCCTACCTCGAAAAAAAAAAAAAAAGTAAAATAATGAAATAATAATGTAAATGAAATAATAATAAATGAAATAATTTATACAAGAATGTTGAGAAAACAGTTCAGGGTGGGGATGACTAAAAGTAATGCAAAAGAATACTTCCGCAGAATTTGAGTATTTAAATAAGAGACATCACAGTAAATTTCCTTTCGTTCTCAAACAAAATGTCAAGATAGCAGATAAGCAATGGAAACAAGAAGTTACAAACCGGAGAGTTAGATAATCTGCACACACGAACTGGACAGTTGCCCAACTGGCACATCTGGAGCTCAGATTTGTAGATCTGCTCGTTTCTTGGGTCTTTTTTAAAAATACTTTCTGAAAAATTCTAAGAGCAAAAAGTCACATTTTCAAATGTGAAGGGTACTCTTGTAGAAACATTTTCTAAGAGCACGTTCAAAAAATTATACATTTTTTTTTTTTCTTAAAAGAGCAGTTACCATGACAACAAGAGTACAGGTCAGGGTTTTAACCCTGACCTCCATAAAGACAAAACACCATTGCAAAATGCTGCTCCTGGACAAACTTTAAAAGGGGTTAGGGCAATCTCTTCTCCATCCTGGGGGAGAAGCAATAACAAGAGAGATTTTCTTCCATAAAACATAACCCACACTGCCTCGTGTTAAACCGGTAGAATCCAGCCAGGCTCAGTCCCTCTGGTAGGGCAGAGAGCTGTGCTTTTCTAGGGCAATTTTATAGCATCTAGACATTACTGTGATAAATGACAGCGTTTAACAATGTGGCCAGAATCCTGGCAGGAATGTTGCAACTTCTTAGTTTATGTCCTGGTTTGTTTGCTAACCCCTGGTCTTCACTATTATTATATCTGATTTCTGCTTTCACTTTTTCTAAAACTCCCAAGACCAGGTTTTGGGAGAGTTCTTACTTGAGCGTTAGTTGAAGTTTCCAATTGAACATCTCTTGTCCCACAGTGTTAGAAGTCACCAATGAGGCCAGATCCCACCGCAGCTGGCTCTTACCTGAACCAGGATTGCCACTGGGCGTCTGCCTTGCTGCCCCTGCCCCTGCCCCTCTGTCCAGGCCCACACTGACACCATCATAGCGTGTCACCATTTAAACTGCACTGAGGGTCTCCAAAAGAAGAGACAGTCTTTATAAATGAGATAGGTGTCCTATTCATGTAGGCCCTCCAGTCCTATATGACAGACAGATTCAGTTGCCTTTGAAGATAATGAACTAATTTCTAAAGCAACACTCAAATGAATGGAGAGGGAGGGAAGAAAGGAGAGGGAATGGGGGAAGGGTATGGAAGGAAGAGGGGGAGAGATAGTGGTAAGGAAGGAGGGAGAGAGAGAGATGGAATACCATCCTGTAACAAGTTTTGATCAACAACAGACTCTATACATGATGGGAGGTCCCATAAGATTATAATGCTAAATGTTTACTGTACCTTTCCTATGTTTAGATGATACATAAATACTTATCACTGTGTCACAGTTACCTACAGGATCCAGCACAGTAACATGCTCTACAGGTTACTGTACCGTCTAGCCCAGGTGTGTAGCAAGCTATACCATCCAGGTTTGGGTAAATACACTTTGTGATATTTGTACAACAACAAAATCACCTATGACACATTTCTAAGAACGTATCCCCGGTGTTAAGTGATACATGACCAAATACCTGTTGTAGGTCTGTGATAAAATGGCCAGATCCATGTAATCCTACCTGTCACACTGAAATGATTTCCAGAAAAGCCTCCTTTTATACAAACACTGGGCATTGCTAATATGTGAAAGGTATTTGTGTAGAAACCCAAGTTTCACCAGTACAGAGTCTGTGTGTGAGTTTACCTTGACACTTATTTAGTACATACTACATATAAAATGTCTCAAACATTCAGAGCCCTGGGCTTTTTTTTTTTTTTTTCTGCATATGTACAAGATGAGCAATGGGGGGGGTCATTCAAGAGTAAGAGTGGGAAAAAATGCCCCAGAAGGAATGTAGCTGGTTTCGTGTTCATTTAGTGGTTTTGCTCTCACCTGTATGTACTCTTCAAAAAGCCAACCTTGAACTTCTGTATCAGCTTTTTCAGTGGTGATAGGTAGAGGCAAGATGCACAGCCATTCCTCCCCACCCCCATCACTTTTGTGTCTCTATTTTGATAACCAAGGGGGAGAAATGTTGTCTATCTGCTAATATTGCAGAAACAGGGAAAGAGTATATAGAGATAGGTAGGTACATAAACACAGATCTGTGAGATGGTTAATCCTTGAACCACTAAAATCCTCAAAATAAGCAAAAAGATGTCAAATCAGATGGCAAAGTCTGAATGACTCTTGTGTGTCATTCTTAGCAAGAAGTCTGTTTCTGTGCTGGCTTCCTCCTATCACACAGTTCTATCAAGTCTGGACATAAGAAGTAGTGAGTCACAAGCAGAGGACAGGTAAGTTACTTTTGTTAAGGCAGCTGAAAGCCTTGGGGGTGGGAGGCTGACTTATATGAAAATAGACAAGCACACAAAAAGCCTCTTGGCAGTGGCACTTAGCCTGAGGATTAGCAGCCTCCGAGAGGGGGATAGCTCTTGTGCTCAGCCCTGCATTTTAGAACATAATTACTGACAGTTGGTGTGATAATCTCAAGCCATGAAAGGAAAAAAGAGACACTACCACACACAGACCAACCTTTATACTGCTGCGAGGAAAGGACAAGAAAGGGCTCTATGTACTAGAAAGTGCTCTCGCAAGCCTGTGCACCAAACACAAACCTCACTAAGAGACCGGCTGGCTCATCTGACAGGTTTTGTGGCCCAGAACAAAGGTAAAGCTAAAAGGAAATGAGAGGCTTTCTGAAAGTGTGGAAGAAGCTTGCACTGTAGAATCCGACAGATGTGCCTCCGAGGCTGGCTCCATCATCCACCATCTGGTTGTACAACCTCCCCAAGCCCGAGCGTGCACTTCTGCAAAAACAGTGACCACCAAGTCTCCCTTTGAGGCTGCTGATGGGGACTGGAGCCAGAGCAAGTGCCTGGCAGGTGGCTGACACCCAGGAGACAAGCCATCTCCATCCCTAAAGCTGCTGTTATTGTTATTTGGAAGACAGGGGAGCTGTCACAGGGCAAGCAGAACAGTGACAAGTTCAGACATGTTTCCTTCCCTCTCCTCCCAACCGCGGCCTTTCCTGCCCTCAAAAGGAACCAACAAATGGACGGTGTTATGCCACAGTCTTCAGAGAAACTACAAAGTAAAAGTGATGTGAAGCCACGTGTGTGATTAACCACACATCCCATTTGGCTGTGTCTGCCAAAAAGCTTGAAGCCAAATTTCAAATGCAATCATTCCAACCACGTGAACTCATACAGCCAACAAACCACACTCCTCCTTCTGGACGCCCATCCTTGAATCCTCTTCTGGAGTGAGGCAGAGAAACTTTCAGCAATGCATGAAAGTATGGAGGGTTATGAGCTTTCTGGCCCCTCTCCCATGACAATGGAGCCTCCCAGACCTCACCCCACCCCACCCCTACCGCCAGGCACTGGCACGCCCATAACCGTCCATCCTTTACTGTCAAAACAAATACATAAATTTAAACACCCATTATCTTTTATATGCCTATGTAACAACTAACTAGGGGCTTATCCTCAGTAGCTTTTCATAATAAGCAAGCAATTAGGCAAGTCGGAAACAGAAAAGACACACCGCCACATAAAAGCAGGTCACAAGGAAAAATGAGATGATAGGAAACAAAATTGTTGCCATTCCAGCAACTAATGAAAGTATGTTACTATAAACACTCTGGCTGTGGTGCTATAACTCTTCTCAGGAATCTGGAAACACCCAGAGGGATCAAACTCTGCAGTCGGACAGGAGAGGATGGGTGCATTTTCAAAGTCAAAGGTCACCAGGAGCTGCTCTGACAGCAGTGAAAACAATGACAGCAGCCCCCCTTTATTCAGAAATAAATCCAATCCCTAAGGGCTGTTTACTCTCCTCTCCTCTGTTGCCACTGAGTCTTTTTCCAGTTTCCTGTTCTGCTTCTACGTCTGTTGTTTCCAGAACCAAGGATTACAAACAAGAGGTATGTACTCAGAGGAAAAACACAAAAATAAGTCTCCTCCGATCTGATGAGGCTCTGGTGGGGAAGCCGATGGTGAAGCTTGCTTTGGTCCAGAGGGCTTTTCATACGATGCTATTGCACCAAGTATGTTTCTGATACAAAGTCTGCACTGACCTACAAAATTGTTTATCCAACTTAAGCAAAACTGTTTCCCCAAATCTTATCAACCTGCTGTGCTTATTACTTCCAGATGTAAGACTGTCACCTCTTCTACATATAAAAATAAGCCACCTCTTCTCTGCTAAAGAACCTTAAGGCCCCTGAGAGGTAGAAGTTCAGTAAAATGTTAGAGAAGAGCTGATTTATAATAGATCTTGATGCTGATTCTGCACCAGTAACAATTCAAGGGGAAACAGTTGATTTAGTGATTCTCTCACATTTAAGGGTGACATCATGAAAACAGCTACGGTGGTCACCATACTCACAGTCAATTACAGCTTACAGCCGGCACGATCATTCTTTTGCTGACATGTAACAGCTCTTATCATTTCATTTTTCAAAATATTTGCCTTCACTGCACAAAGGTTGCCTTTGGCCCTTCCACTATTACCCTCAAACAGATTAGCTGTTATTCTTAGCATAGACCATATCATGGCATATCACAAAAATAAAGGTATCCATTGAGAATAACAACAAGTGTTGGGTGAATTTAAGTTGGAGGAGGATGCTGTCTGGGTTTAAAGAGGTGAACTGAGCCAAGGCAAACTTCATGGACTAATTACAATGTCAGCAGGTTGAATGATTTTTTAAAAAATGGCTTATGGAGATACAATTTACATACCATGAAATGCACCCACTTAAACTACATTTTAACAGTGTTTAGTATTTTCACAGGATTGTGCAACCATTACCACAATTCAATTTTAGAAAATTTTTGTCATTATCCCCCTCCAAAAAACCCCACATAACAATCAGCAGTCAACCTCCATCTCCCTTCCCCCCAACCCCTGGCCGTAAGCAAACATTAATCTACGTTCTGTCTCTACCCATCTGTGTATTCTGGACATTTCATGTAGATGAAATCATACAAGATGTGGCCGTCACGTCTGTCTCCTTTCACCAGCGTAGTATTTTCAAGGTTCGTCCGCACTGTAGCACATATCAGCACGTCATTCCTTTCTGTCCCCAAGGAACATTCCATTGTATGGATATACCACATTTTATTTACCCATTCATCAGATGATGAACATTTGAGCTGTCTGACATTTTTTGACTATTACGAAAACTGCTGCCATGAAAACTCAGTTTTTGTGTGGACATAATGGTTTTGTTTCCCTCAGGTGTATACCTAGGAGTGTTACGGCTAGGTCATATGGTTCAAATGATTTTAAAAAACTACACTTCAGTAATCTATCTCCACAGTCATCTCTGAAAAGAGTGAGTGATACTTAATACTTCTTCCCGCACATCTTACCATCCGCAAGAACTCTCGTTAATCCCCTCATTATCCTGGCCCTAATGTTCCAATGTCTCCCTCCAGGCTCACTCTGTATCTCTAAAATGCCCCCAGGCCTGCCACATGAGAGCCAGCCAGAGCCAGCTGGAATCCCCAAAGATCAGTTATCCCAACGTCTTGTTTTCAAACAGGATTAAACTATAGCTCTCTGATTCTGAAATGTTCCCAAAGAAGGAAATAGCACAATAGTTGCCTATTCTCAGAAATGTCTTCAAGTCACCAGCCCAAGATCATATACGCGTGTGTATTATACAAATACTAGGAAAGAATAACATTCAGGCTGTTCGGGCTTTTAAACGAGTTTGAAACTGTCCTGGGAAGGCCCTCGTCCTTCTCTTCCTCACGACACTTGCATTAGATCTCTGATGCCAGCTAATTTTATGCGTCCTCAGTACTGCCCTGTCCTAAACTGAATTCCGTTTTGATCCAACGCAGTAAATACACATGTGGGAGAGTTCTGCTGTCATTCCTCGAGGTATTTTTCTTTTGCTTCAGTAGTCTTATTTTAATCTATTTGCAGAGTCAACAACAGTACCGCACAATTTAACATCAAGAATTTTCTGCTGTTGCTGCTTCTGTACTAGCTCCGACTTTCTTTCCCCCCTCGGCTCCTCTGAGAAAAGCACATATAAAATGAGTAATTATTGCTGCTGAAGAATTGCTGGCGTCAGCAGCGCTTCCTAGGAACTGCATTTCCCCTCTCCTGCTCTCCCTCCCACCACAGACTCTCCCCCATAAGTTAAGAATTAAAGATGCATCACTGGGATAAAGAAATCTGACCTGAAATACGAGTTGCCGTAACAATGGCAGGCAACCAAGAGTATTAACAATAATTTCCAATGTAGCTAGAAAGGTTAGATGATCTGAATATAAAATGAGCCGACTCTGCACACTTTCACAAGATTAAAATCCGTTTGCTTTTTCTTCTGAATGCCTCACGCCTCTCCTATTCCTACTACCCCAAAAAGACGGGGTGGCTGAGGCACACAGACTCATACAGGCACACAGAGTGGTTCTGGAAATTAACCTGCCTGACGAGAAGAAAGTGCAAAGATAAATTCCACTCTGCATTCGTTTTTCTATGCTTCGCTGTGGTCAGTCTTTATTGTAGGTTCTGTCTCTCTCTGGAGAGATAATACCTGAGTAATAACAGTTCTGATGCACAGAAGCTTAAGAGGAAGAACGGTAACGATGTCTATCTTGCAGGGAAACTACTCTCTTGAATGGTGACTGCTCACCCACGGTCTAGGCCATTTCTCTCTGAAGGGGATGACTTCAGCAAATGAGTTGTCTCTGCGCCTGTCCAGTGAGGCTAATTACAGGATTTCACGCAGTTGGTTTGTGAGTACTTCAAACAGTGCTGAGCACAGAGTACCAGGGAACGGGGACCTTAGATCACCATCATCATCACCGTCATCACCAAGACTGCTGTCATCTCTGAGAAGCTGCCTGGATAGCGCCAAGGTGCCACCTGCAGGGCCTGCCAAGGCAAGTCCAAAGCACTGCCCTCTTTATTCTGGGTGTTCCCATTTGCCCTGACTCTTCCTGCAGGAGCGGTAGGTTCATTAAGACAAACAAACAAGAAGCAGGCTACACAGCTATGATTTAACAATAAAAAAATGAAAATTAAAAAAAAAAAAAAAAGAAGCAGGGCTCACAAGAGGAAAAGGGAAAGACGCGTCCCAGGTACAGAGGAATGGCATCTTATTCTGTTTGCTTACAATCATGTTGAGAAGATGAAATTCGGATAGACATTCTTCCCAATATGGAAGGCCAGGAAGGGGGAGAGCTGGGCAAGCTTCAGAGAGAGAAGCCTGAACCCGCTCAGAGAGCAGTCCCTTATTTTAAATCCTGCTCTCTCGTGTTCATAGACAAGCATCCTTGTTGAGCCCCACAAAACAAGAAACACCTCTGTGTTCAGAAAATCGTAGTTGAAAGCAGACACCTGCACCTACCTCTCTCTGCAGCTGGCCGGGCCCCTGGTCCCCGGTGCGGAGGTTCAGGACGTGCACCTCCTGCGGCAGCCCCATTGTGCCTCTGCTGGCGCAGCCTGACAAGACCGTAAAGCTCTCCATCAAGGCCTGGACGGGATGGGAGGCATTGACAGGCGACAGTTCACACTGGACGCCGAGCTCCGGACCTGTGCAAGGAATTGCAAACATGAACCACTCAGACACAAGGACTAATTCTGCCTCAAGGGGGAAATTCTGAATGGTCAAGGTACTACCAGCCCATCAGAGACAGCTTTCCAGAGCTACATGTCAAAAGAGCTAGACTAGTCTTCTAAAAATCCCAATCTCTCAAATTTCTTTTGGATGATTTTGATATGTATTTGATTTTTTAATTCCTGTGTACATTCATACATCATGAATATATGACTCTGGATAGAGAACACCTTCCATTTGACATCTGTGTTTAATTTCTCCTTCCTCTCCTGGAAGAAAATCAGAGATATATGGAATAAATCGCTAAAAGTCTCCATAATACTATACATAAACAACATTAAATACCTAAAATTGCAACCTCAAAACATGTAGGATACAGTTTCTACCTTTTAAATAGCTTTCCTTTATTAGGGAAAGCAAAACAAACTTACGAATAATACAGATTAAGAAGTAACTAACGGAGGTAATCAGGGCCAAAGCTATACAGCCAAGTTGGGGCCAGAGGTCAGAAAAATCTTCCAAAAAGACGTAGGATATGAGGAGAGTCTTGAATAGAAAAAGTAGAACCTGGTCATCCCTGTTCCAGCTTCCTCATTCTCCCTTCCTCTAATCAAGCCTTAAATTCTAAGTCCATCCATTCCTCTCCATCTCTATTTCCTTACTATCCCCAGACAATTATAAATCTTCCTGAAAAGAGTTTCAGGTCTCAAGCTCTCCTAACTACCTTCCACACAAGACAAAGTTTACCTACCCAGAAGGGCTTCCCTGTATTTCCAAATGCAAATACCTGCCCCTCCTCCCCTGAGAACTGGGCCTTCTTAATACAGCACGTGAGGCCTTTCTTAATTACCCCCTTCCTACCTCCCAACCCTCCCCACTCCAGCAACACCAACTTGCTTACAGGTCTCCAAACATACCATAAAGTTTCTCAGTTTCATGTCTTTATTCAAGCCTTTTCCTTTACTCAAATTTCTCTTCTGCTCCGGGGAGGCACTCTTCTTGTCCTCTGATAATTTCACTGCCTATTTTTACTATTACATTTACCACACGGAGAATCATCAATATACACATCTGTCTTTGTCAACTGAACGTGACTTCTCTGAGGGTTACTCATCTTCGTATCATCAGCACCCAGCTACAATGCCTGATATATACAAGATGCTCAAAAAGTATTTGGTGTTTTGCTTTTTTGTTTGTTTGTTTTTTTAGATACAGTCTTACTCTGTCATCCTGGGTAAAGTGCTGTGGCATCATAGCTCACAGCAACCTCAACTCCTGGGTTTGAGCAATCTTCTTGCCTCAGTTTCCCAAGTAGCTGGGACTACAGGCACTGCCACAATGCCTGGCTAGTTTTCCTATTTTTAGTACAGACAGGGTTTTGCTCTTGCTCAGACTGGTCTTGAACTCCTGAACTCAAGCAATCCACCCACCTTGGCCTTCCAGAGTGCTAGTATTACAAGCATGAGCCACCACGCCTGGCTACTCAAAAAGTATTTGTGAAATGAACAAGTAAGTCGCTGAGTTTTAAAAAAACATTGCCTCCTTTCTCTGACTGGTGAGCAGAGCCTCCTTCCTGGGATGTGGACTTGGCTGCGAGGAATAGGAGAAATAGATCACTACAGTGACATGAGGTACTACCCCTCTACCTTTCAGCTTCTTTTCACATTGGCTGGATTGATGCAGAGTGATATGGGGTGGGGGACGAGATCCACACTCCTCACACTCTGCTGTGAGCTTGGTGCTACTGTCCCCATTTGATAACTCAGGAGACGGGGCCAAGCACACGTCATCTACTGAACAACGGCCGTCCAAAGGGAACCCAGACGGAAGGTCTGAAAGTATTTCAATTAATCCTTCCTGACTGCTATTCAGCAGAATTTAGAGAAAGGTACTCTCCAGGGTTGCAGCCCAGATCTGAATGCACACGCAGTTCAGAAGCAGCCAGTCCTGCACTCGTTGCTGTACCATAAGCAGACACCTTCCCCCTCCTGGTGGGCCAAGTCTATTTCAGGACTCACAGAAATTATCTAGGCTGATAATAGCTATCTGGTCTGAAATGAAGTATGTGGCTTCTCAAATAATCACTGCCACTCTCTGCACTGCACTCCTAGACTGTGCCCAGCTGCTTTCTGAGAAAGCACGAGGTGGTGAAAGAAGATGTCCCAGCAGCAACAACAGGAGACCCTGAATGCACATTCTCTGGAGCCCCTGGTGGGGCACAGGGTGACAGTGTGGCAGGTCCTGCCCTCCCAGCCGCAGGGGTTTCTCTGGTGCATTCCACAGCCCCAAGGTCCAAGAAAGGCTCTTTCTCCTACTCAATTCTGGGGGCACAACCTGGGAAACCCTCCTGAATTGGTTTCCGAGCCTTCTACCATGAATTTGCAAATTCACAAATTAAGCACAAATAAAATGCTTTTTGGTCCTACTTTTGTATGTGTGTAAAGCTCTGACTGGGCTGTAGTTTGACTCAAAACACATCTTCCAAAAGGCCTGTGATCTGCTTGATTTGCCTCCTCATCATGATGCTGCCGCCCTTCAGGGTCTTCCTTAAATTGCCACGTGGCTCTTCTCCCCCCGGGGCAGGAGAGACAGATAATAAGGTACACCCCACAGAGGGGGCCCAGTCGGGAAGCCCTTGGCGCTGAGGACGAGCACCCCTGGCCTTATGTCTGTGTCCTCTGTCCTTCCAGGGTCCAGGATAGGCCACACACCCCCTTTAAGAGCTGTGGCTGCCCCCACTCAGAGATGGGGAGCCTGTGGCCTTCTGGATCCTTGAGTGTAGCCTTTATTAAAAGGATTTGTTCTGGGCTGGGCGCCTGTAGCTCAGTGGTCGGGGCACCGACCACGTGCACTGGGGCTGGTGGGTTTGAACCTAGCCCAGGCCTACTAAAAAAAAAAAAAACACAAAACAAAAAAGGATTTGTTCTGTGAAAGGTGGACTCAGTCAAGGGGCCGTGCTTGGGGATCTGGAGGGACACATGTGACCTTGAGGCCACAGATTCCCTACCTGACCTGCCTCTAGGTCCCAGTAGTCAGGATCCTAAAGTCAAAGTTCATTGCCTGGGCTACTGTGCCCACGCTTTCTGTGAGAATCAAGAGGCAGACCCAGATTTGGGGGTGAGACTTAACAGTTTTGTAACTTATTGAAATGCATCCAAAAAATTAAGATGGACTGATAGATGGAGAGATATTTGATAAAGCAACTATTGCAAAATGTTAACTGTGGAATCTAGATATTCACTGTACAATGATTTCAACATCTGCGTATGTTGAAATTTTTCATTGAACACAAAATGCTGTGGGAGAAAGGCAATGCATATAGAAGACTGAGGTCAGAAAAGCTTCCGGAAAATGTCCTCAAGAAACATACCACACTCCCACTGCTGATGAGACAAAACTGGTATAAATGTTGATGATATCAAAGTCAAAAAAACAAGTATATATCCTTTGACCCATAAACTTCCCTCTAAGAAGTCAACCATAGGACATAACCAGATAAGGGTTCAAAGAGTACAGAATGTGCAAGTGAAACAAATTAAAAAAGAATTTCTCGTGAAAATAGCCAGCTAAAGGATATAGTAACTACTGTAGGATGTAGATTAGGCATCTCCTAAGAAAACAGACACTCTGTAGCACTGAGGGGAAAAGGGTTTCCTTTAGAGAAAAAGATCCTTTTACCAACGTCAGAAAGAGGTGATGTGATTTTCTAAAGTTTTCCTTTAAACATCTTTGAGAGGCTCGGCACCTGTAGCTCAAGCAGCTAAAGCGCCAGCCACATACACCAGAGCTGGAGGGTTGGAATCCAGCCCAGGTCTGCCAAACAATGACAACTACAACCAAAAAATAGCCAGGTGTTATGGCAGGCACCTGTAGTCCCAGCTACTAGGGAGGCTGAGGCAAAAGAATCGTTTAAGCCCTGGAGTTAGAGGTTGCTGTGAGCTGTGACGCCACAGCACTCTACCCAGGTCTATAGCCGGAGGCTCTGTCTCAAAAAAAAAAAAAAAATCTTTGAGAAACACTGTTCTGCCGCTAGCTGCTCCATCCCCACATTCTAGGTAAAATGCTATCTGGGCCTTCTTGGAGTAGGACTCTACCCTTTCTCCACAAATTTTCTCAAACATTGCCATGGGGTCAACTCCCACCTCTTTGTAGAAACTCCCAAATTTACAAGCCCATCTCAGATATTCAAGAGCTTCTTCAACGTCTCTGTTTGTTTGTCTCATAGACACCCCATCTCAACATGCAGAACTCAGATCTTCATTATTCAACCCTGTTATTCCTCCTTCATTCCCTCCCTCACTAAATGACGTCAGTCTCCACCTACACTCAACTGGAGACACGTGGACGCTGTCCCAGCATCACCCCTTATCTGATGGAGTCTCTCTCTTGCCTCTCAACTCTGTCCCCTTCTCTGCACCTCTGCTGACATCATCATCTCTCTCCTCCTGACTACTGCAAGAAACTCCAAATGCTTATCTCCACCAAAATGTCTTCCACAGAGCAGCCAAATTGATCTTTTGGAAAACAAAAATCTGATCATGTTTCTCTTTGCTTAAAAACACGTATTGGCCTCCCAGTGCTCTACATATGAAGCCCAAAACTTCACCATGACTTAAAAGGCCCTTCAAGATCTGGCCTCACTACCTACTGTGGTCCCATCTCCCATTACCTTGGTACTTGCTCACTGTACCACTTCAGTGAGCTCACTTCAGCCATTTTAGTGAGGCACAGACCTGCTAGTCATCTCCCTCTATCAATCATGCTCCTCCTTTCTCCCAATATTAGCCAGGCACACAGCCACGCAGAATGAAAGCTGAATATCCCAATCCCATTTGCAGCTAGGTATGGTCATGCGCCCAAATTCTGGCTAATGTGATACACACAACTTCCAGGGAATTTTGTTATGAAGGGAAAGAGCTTTGTTCTTTTGCCACTTCCTTCTTCCTGGAGCTGGAAATTAAATGTGATGGGTGGTGCCAGAGCAGCCATTTGGGGCCATAAGCAGCCACTTCCTAAGGTGGACAAAACAATAGTAAGTTGCCTGAGTGTTTGATGAACAGGGAGCCACTGAATCAACTCTAAACGGCTTTGTGTTTTTTTAAGTAGAAAACACACGTTTCTGACACTTGCAGAATAACTCACCTTAATTAACAGACTAGCCTACTTTTATCCTATCAAAGGTGTGAACCTCTCCCCACAGGAGCTTCCATATAACGGGTCCCTCTTGGAACGTTTCCCCTACCATTTCTGGTCCTTCCCTGGACCTCAGCGAGATGAACTCCTACTCATTCTTCTGATCTCCCAAGGAAGCTTCCCTGTCCTCTCTCGCTGTGTTAGATATAGTACTCTCATGGTACTCTCTGTTTCTCTTCACAACACTGCCCATGACTAGATATAATTATTTTTGCAATTCTTGGCTTTAATGTCTGCATACCCCCAAAGACCGCAAACACCACAAAAGAACAGAACCCAGCCATCCCATTTATTGTTGTGTGACTTAGCACAGTCGACCTGGCACGCAGTGGGCACTCAGTAAGTATTGAGAGGAGGGGAAAGAACTATGCGGTGCTCCATGCTCGATGGACTTCATACCTACTATCTATCCTAAAGTTCTTCCTTTCACACTTTAACTCAAAAGTTAAATCTGTACAATTTGTTCAATCTGTACAAAAGGGGGGAAATTCACCATGAAATGAATGATGTGGCATTTTGGTTGCTAAGAATCAAGTCCCTGTTGGGGCTTCCCCACCTTCAACTGTCACAGAGGCAGAAACACACACTTGTGTTTGTCCTCTCCTCCCAATCACTCTCCTGGCAAGGCCCTTCTCTCCAGGTGGCACAACCATTCCCCGTCTCTCTCTTGTCATACCACGCCCAACCTCATCCTGCCACCTTCTGGATCAGGCCCAAGCCTTCCTGCCCCTCCCTCAACCACAGCCTGCCCATAACTTGTCTCCCATCCTTCCCTCTTGGCCTCCTCCAGGTTCCTTGTGTACTTTGCTCACACCATGCCAGACCCAGCTCCATGTAGAGAAGTTTCTACCTGTGAATAGTGTGACCCCCTCTGCCCACAGGCTCCACCCCGTGTGCATGAGCTTAGATTCTCACTTGACCACCATGGGGCTCCAGGGCAGCACCTCTGGGCTACAAAGTCTCAGGAACCAGGAAAACATGCTCTGAAACCCCGTCTGACTCATCTGCTCACTTTTGTGATGACCTGTGAGCTCTGGAGGCTGTCATAGGCGCTCCCTGGCAGTGTCAGAAGACTGGGCGTTTCTATTGCAGCCACAGTTGGAGGCTCACAGCTCATCTCTTCCCCACAGTCAAGAGATGAGTGAGAGATGCACTCTGGTGACCATCCTAATTAGCACAGCAAAATCTACCTGTCCATAGTAGGGATCAGCCAGGCACGGGGGATGAGGAGAGAAACACTGGCTGAAGGCAGCAACAAGCATAAACACACATGCCTGCTAACTCTGCACTGCACTTTATAATTAAAGGCATATTATAGAAACTTTCTCTGAAGTTTCTAGAAACTCTCTAAGTGGGTAGAACAGAGATTATTATTCCCACTCTAAGTTACCTGTGATGATCCAGGTGTATACTTCAGACAAGCGTTTCCTGGCAGCAACACAGATGCAGATTCCCCACAGAGACCTTCCCCTCTGGTGCCTCACAATCCAGGTATTTCTGTTTATTCTGTTTACCTGGTATATTCCCTGTCCAGGAGGTTTGAGGAGTAATTCCCGAGGAAATCTAACTTTTCCTTGGTCTCAAAGCATTAGCCGAATTTATCCTTCTCCACTGACAACTTGATAAATCTGATCTCAAAATCTTACTGGGTATTGTGTTTTGTTTGAACTGTCCCCTCCATCCTGACCTGAAGTCAGGCTCTGTTCCCTGTTCGGCACACGCTCCTCAGCACCAGGACAGAGACATGGCCCCTATTTATCCACAAGCTGCTACTTCTACTGACCTGAGGACAGCACAGATTCAAGTAAACCTGTGGTCAGAAACTCACCAGGTGGCCCAGACCAGGGACATACTGATCAAGCAGGGCCCCCAGCACTCAGGTGTGCAGCAGGTGGACCCTGAGGCCACACTGAGTCATACGGAGGTGCCCTGCACGTCCACCTCCTGGAATAAGCCAGGGGTCAAGTGTCCCTGTATACCCTCATCTTACATCTACACTGGGCCCCACACTTTCTATGTTCTGTTTCTAGTTCTTGTACACCACTGTGAAGACAGTGTAAACTCCCATGTTAGGATGGTAGAAACTGGGGCTCAGAGCAGTTAAACAACATGCCAACAGTCACGTATCAGTTAAGTGGCAGTAGAGGATTTGAACCCGGGTCTCTCAGACGCTAGGTCCAGGCTCTTTTTAGGACAGAGCACCACCTGCTTTCACCTTGCACTTCCCAGTCCTTCACCTCCAGACTGGGTGAACAGATCCCCAGGCCAAACATGAACATTAATTTGTGTCTACAAATGTCAGCTCAGTGAGTAGGGCACCAGCCGCATACACCAAAGGTGGTGGATTCGAGCCCAGCCTGGGCCTACTAAGCAACAATGACATCTGCAAACCTCACCACCCCACCCCCCAAAAAAGGCCGGGCATTGTAGCGGGCTCCTGTGGTCCCAGCTACTCAGGAGGCTGAGGCAAGAGAATTGCTTGAACCCAAGAGTTGGAGGTTGCTATGAGCTGTGATGCCACGGCGCTCTACCGAGGGCAACTTAGTGAGACTCTGCCTCAAAAACAAACAAACATCAAATAAATAAAACTGCTCAGTTCACCCCTGGCAACTTTGAGTTGACTTAAAAGACTCCACGAGTTTAATGAGAAAGCAAAAGCTCCTTTCTCAGTTCATCAAATACCTTCTTCGTCGTTTTGCTAACACTTGCTTATCCGGACAGGATGAGAAACATTCCTAAGATCTGGCTATCACATCAATGTCTCAATTCCCAGTTCCACTTAAAGAAAAAAAAATGCAAATGGACTTACCCTTTCATTATGTCCTCTAACTGCAGAACAGCACTGCAATCCCAGTTACAGAACCCCCACGTCCACACTGGCTACAGGCCAGCGCCAAGACTGGATAGAAAGCAGACAAAGCATTTGGGAACAGATGCATTTGCTACACACACTTTACATTTCACCTGTCCCACAAGAAATTATTAATATCACACCTCATGCAACATGGAATAAAATATTGGCGGAAGGGGAGATGTTGGGAGGGTAGAATAAGTAATTTTCACATCGAATCAACATGATCCTCAAGCATTCTAAATACCAACGCATACCAAGTTGACACAAACATCTGGTACCTATTCCACATAATTTCCAAAGCTCTGATTCCCCATATCACCCACGGCACTAATGAGGAGCGTGTGTTCAGCTGTAATAAAAATGGTAAAGATGCAGAGGGAATTAGGGAGTAACATTATAGCCTGGGACCAAGACATCGCAGTGGGGAGATTTCATTCCAACAACACCATTGGCTCATAAGGGCTTCTGTTATTGTCCCACTGGGAATTCTGCAATGCTGTCAGCTGCAGAGAGGGACAAACTCCCACAGATTGCAGGGCTGGGCACTACAGATCTATCCTACCCTCAAGCTGAAAAATCTCTGCTGCCCCTGTAAGATGCAAGAATTTGTAAGAGAGGGCACCCGGGATGATTTCCCAGCCAACAGTACAGTCTGGCTTTAATTGAGCCTGAGGAGGGAGAAAGTCACAAACACCAGGATGTGATGAAAAAATAAAGCTCCAAGAAAAAAACACCTGGAAGGCCCTGAGCCCAAGAGCACGTCTGGTGTGTACATAACAGGCTCATGTTTGTACCATCTCAAATTACAGTTCATTGGATCTGTACCCCCTTGGGGACGGAGCTGTGGAAAGTACCACCATTAAACCCCAAAGGGGGCCCTCCTACCACAACCCCACCTTAATTTTTCAACAATAAAACTTGGCCAGAGGCTAAACCTTATCCCTGGTAAGAAAAAGGTGCGAAAGTCCTAAAAGCTGTAATTTGGATCTCCCAGAGGGAAAAATGCAAGATTTTTCTACTGCATAACTTTAGGCATATCTTATCATAGTTTCTTTCATCCTTCAAGAGAATATCTAAATCCAAACCTTCCTCTTGACAAGTCAACCCTCATCCAAGAAGTCAGCTGCCAACGTGCTGGGCTAAAAGCCAGCACATATTTGTATATTGTGTTGAAATCACGGTGCAACCATGTTGAAGAATTTCCTGTGTTCAGCTGCGTTTCTGAATGTTCAAAAGTAAACAAAAGGCAGAGCTTCTTGAAAAATCTAAATTCTCAAAGCATTGGGAAGCGCCAAGCTATACAGAGCACTGACTCTCCAGCTAAGCAAGATACCACTGTACAGCCTGCAAGTGTCAACAGGGGAGATTTCGGTGGCACTGTGAAGAAGTGGTGCCGTTTTGTGTTGTATATTTTCTGACCTGAAGAGAAGTGGCAGCAGAGGGGACATGTGTTAGCAGTCACCACTGGACACAGCAACAGGAGTCCCTATATTAGAAAATCACTGGGTTCTGGACCAGGAGGTCCGGGACTGGGTTTTACACCCAGATCTGCTGTTTACCAGTTATCTGGCCTTGTTTTTAAGCTTCCCATAATCCCCCTCTTATGCTATGACAGTCTCCACTAACAGATCAAGGGAGACTCTATATGTGAAAATGCTTTACAACTTCAAGTACTGTTAGAGACATAAAGTCCCCGGAGAGGAGGAGAAATAAATGAATGAAAACATTTTCTCCAATTGAAAAATGTTTTCTTTGTGGGCTTTTAGAATGATTAATAAAATATCTAAGATAAGATGTTCTTCTACTACTCCCTAGTCATTACTACCCCAAAATTAGTTTTAAGAATTGCACTGGGAAGATTTAAAATAAAACTGTGCTCAATATTAGAATAAAAATTCCTGTTGCCTGAGCACATTCTGGAAGTACAACTCCCACAGGTGAGAGCAATCCAGGTTTCTGCCCCCCAGGGAATTCCAGCAATTCAGAACGAGAATGAGTGGGCCAATGTTCTTCTGGTTTCCTTTCTATCTATGAGACTGTTCTTGTCACAAGAGCTAAAGGAAGCTCAGGGAGAAAGGAGCACTGGTACAGCATTCATTTACAGGGAAATCTGAACCTATGAGATGTTATTGCCTAAATGGCTCAGCACCGAGACCAAGAACCAATCTAAAGGCTTGGAGGACGGAAGAAAATAGAATCTTTTTTTCTCCTACCCTTTTCAGAAGAAAACTAACAGAAAGAGAGTACACTTCTTTATTAAAAGGAAAATGCTTAATTGACCTGGATTTGAAATACTAAAGTGAACTTAGCCACCTAAATTATAACTTAATTACTACTGATGCGAAATCTGATGGCAAAGTGAGACTCAGCAGAGCTGCCCAGCTGGTCCTCGTGAACACCAAGGGGTGACATCACCAGATCTGTTCGTCTCCCACGCCTTGACTCAGACCTAAGAGAATCACTAATTTTCTTTTTTTTTTTTTTACCCTCTGGCAAACCAGTGTCTGATAAGAAAGAAAAAGATGGGAGAAACAGGTAAGAATGTGCACAGAAGCTTGGAGAATAACAAAGGCTGCATGCAGCGCATTCACACAGCAGAATCTCAGCCTGGGCACGGTGAGGTTTCAGGAGGGCTGGTGTGCAGGGTCTGGGGTGGAGAGCCAGTGCAAGACAGGAGCTGTGAAAGGGACAGTCAGCAAGCACGGATGGGAACACCACAAGTGCTGGAGGGTCCTATGGTAGCCTTTAACCACGAGTCTTGATTACAGATAGGAGACAAGAGATTAAGAAAGGAAAATCTACAAACTTGGTTTCACCATGCAAAATATGACTAATTACAGCCATGTGTACAAAGTGGGCCATGAACTAAAACACTTGTACTTAAGGAATTTATGTATTATACATAATCAGGGCACTCACCAACTGGTTGTTAAAGGAATGAGGGAAATGTTTAATAGGAATGCCAAATTAGCCAGCTTCATGCATACGTCAAACCCAGTTACAAGCTACGCTGTATTTCTCCCTCTTCAGGCTGGCTAGCTCGCTGCAGGTGCCTACGTCAGAAGAGAAACTGAGAGCTGGTGGTTCGTGGAGGAATCTGTGAACACCTGCTCACGAGGATGCCCTTGCTTCTTCCACAGTGAAGCTAAAAGGCTCTAGAGCAGCTGCGGAGCTGGTACGTCCAGAGTGCATAGCAGTTAGGAGCCAAACGGCACCGTCAGAGAACTCAGTACAGAACGGGGAACACTGGGCCTTCGAGAGACAGGACTGTGCCCAGCTAAGGAGCCCTGGCCCAGAACCCCATTTTCCTACTGGACCTGATTAAATTCAGAGATCCTCTTAAAACGGTTACACTTATTATACTTTTCCTTTACAGCAAATATCAGTTTTTATAAATCTGGTTTTTCATTTATTTGGGTTTGCATTTGCGTGTCCTCTACTTAGAGGGAAACTCCATGAAGGCAAGGACGGTGTTTCTCTCGCTTATCCTCTACCCTCAGACTTGACCAGGTTCCTGGCAGGGAGCAGGTGCTCCTAACGGCTGAGAGAGGAATTCATTAGGCAAACAATCAAACTCTACAGCTGCTAATTCTCTATGGACTCTGAAGCCACACTCCTTGGTCTGTCTCAGCCCTGCCACACTGCAGCTTCTTCTGTAACCTGAGGCGGTTATTTAACCAGTCCAGGACCCTGTTTCTTCACCTATACAATCGATCCTATAAAAGGATCAACCCCACAGAATTGTTCTTAGGATTAATCCATTTTTATTATATTACTATAATTATTACCATCTCTTCAACTATGGATATGTTCTTAAAAAATGCAAAAGGGAAAAAAAAAAACTTTTTTGAGTTTTACTAGGTTGCTCTCAGTAGAGTGCCATGGTGTCACGGTTCACAGCAACCAACAACTCTTGGGCTTAAGCGATTCTCAAAAGAGAAATCTTATCAAAGCATCAAACTATAGGAAACTACTTCATTTGGGTGTCAAACCCAGCTGTGAGCTTTCTAGCACCCAAGATAAAGAGAATATGATCCTTACGTAAGTCTCATAAAAAATAAACCAATCAGCTCTTTGGACAAGAGAATACTTTTCTTGGGTCTCTGTTTAAAAAGCCTATAATAATGCAAGAACCGGTGAGTTCAAGAATCCTCTTACAGAAAGCAGAGAGGCACATCACTTTTCTTATATGATCTCATTAAAAGTAGAAGAAATATGCTCCCCAGTGAATTTTATGCAGGGTTCCAGGCAAATCTCTTTCACATGCACAAAACTCCTTTTCTAGAATTGGGAGCATTTTGTTTTTAAATTTTTAAGCCAATAATTTGTGAGCGCAAAGGCAAGAAAGAAACTGGCAGTTTGCTAAAAGCATTTGGGGGATTTTGTGATCTTGATTGTTTTAAATGCGCCATGATATACAGAATTTGAATTGCACACGGACTTTATAGCCACCCTGTAAACATATATCAAAAAGTTTTAAAGGGCAGCGCCTGTGGCTCAACGGAGTAGGGTGCCGTCCCCATATGCCAGAGGTGGTGGGTTCAAACCCAGCCCCGGCCAAAAACTGCAAACAAAAAAAAAAAAAATTTTTCATTTTGCTGTGTTGCATCAACAGCAACATCTGAAAGGACAAAATCTAAACAGAAGTATCAGTTTAATAGAAGGCTAAGGGGGAGATGTGATTTAATCAAATCTCAGGATAAATAGAAGATAAATTACTGTGTTGTTATTTAATAAACTCTCCCCCCAGATTTAAAACTGGGATAAATAAGATACCTGTTGAGAAAAACACCTACTGTGCACACTCATGACAAAACTTCACACACAGTTATAAAACATTCTCTGTATTTGACAAAGCCACATGTGTTATACGGATTTTTCAAAGCTGAAAAGTTGTTTTAAGTTTGTCACATTCAGTCAGAGCAATTTGTCTGTTTTTCTGGAATTCATGTGTGCTATTTTGGGGAAGATTTTCTCTTTGGTGTTTTTCCACCCTGGATCAACTAGCTCCTCCTGTTTTCCTCCCAAGTGAACCTTCGGAAACCACACTGCCAGAGGGACTCACCTTCCCTCACACGGAGACAAGCTCTAATACTTTCAGATGGTCAATCTGAAAACAAGATCTTTGCATGCCTTTTCCCACAAAAGGGCTTTGTTTCCAGATTTGCAAATAAAATATGCTAAAACTGCATCCAGTTTTTAAGGTAATAATTAATTCCTTCTCTCCGTATTTTGTATCATACTCCCATCTTTCCACCTTACTTCATCTGGCCCTAAGAACTACACACAACAAATGCCTCATGTATTCAACATTCACTGGCAATAAGATATTCCACATAACCAAATTTTCCAAATAACTAAGGCTTTACTCCAATCCTTTAGGAAATCTACCTAAAATGTACTTCATGTATAATTACTTCCTGGCCATCGTAAGTATTTTGAGCATCCTGTAACTCATGTATTATATCTTTTTCCTGAAGATGTAGAGTTATCATTATGAATACTAATTATAGTTATGATGGTTTGATATACTTCAGTTTCTGTCTCCACTAAATGGCCCCATATTTCTATGCTTTATAGTTTTGCCCATGCTTTTTATACTTCTGGTTTATTTTCAATTCTGGCTGCAGGACTGTGTCTCTGCCTCAAGCCCATCTCTTACTATCTTTCACACTCTTTTATACCCCATTTCTCCATTTTAACTCAACCCAGCTCTGCACGAGGGCCAGAAGGTGGCTCCCCGTCCCACCTATAGACTAACCTATATGAACTTTTGAGAGCTATTTTCCTACAATCTCTAAAAAGTTTTGGCTTCCTTCATGATGCACAAACCTGCTGTAAAACTAATATTGTATGATAATATTAGTGACAATATTAGGGGCAGAGTCTATACTAATTTGAATGGCAAGCCATCAAAAAATTATGCGCTGAAGGTGAACTGCTTGGAATTTAGTTCACACCAAAACTGTGCTAAAAGCCCTTCTCTCCTCTCCTATTGCTTTGGTGGCTTCAAGCATTTTAGACATTATAAGAAGAGAAAACAAATTTAAATATATATATGTAACTAGGTCTAATTAAGTTCTTACAGTCCCCCCTTCCCATTTTTCTCATGGCAGCCTCTTATTTTTTGTTTGTTCTTTTTTTTTTTTGACAGAATGAAGAGATAGTTAACCTTACATCTCATGTTAATTACAATTGTACCATCATTTGTAAATTCCTCTGTCACAGAGATCAGCCACTCCTGGCAGTGCTCCTTCCTGCAGGTCAGTACAAATGATTTACCCTGTGCCCTACAGTCCAGAGTAGCCTGCAGGTTGGAATGAGCCATTTCTCAAAGGAAGCACATGAATGGGGCCTCTCAAAGAGCCCCTCTGTGATACAAGAATACCCTGTGGGCTTTCCAAAATCCAGTCATAACATGGACTCCTTCCTGCCTTCCCATGTTAGAAGTGAAGGCCTGCATGCACTTTTTGCAAACCATCCTTATCTAAGGAAAACCAAATATACACACAGACACATTCGTAATATATACAGGGTGGCCATAAAGTTCAAGGGCAATTTTACATTGCATACTACATTAAATTGCACATAAACTTTATGGCCACCCTATATATATATACACACACAGATATGTATACACAATCTCCATAGACACCCACATACATGCCAAGTGCTATTACAGTTTTATAGACTCAAGAAGGTTCACTTTGTAAGGTCTTTTCTGAAATGAAATACAGTTTCTATGCTCCCAGAGATAAGTCATAATTTATCCTAGATTTCAACTTTTTTACTGTCAAAAGTGTAGGAAGTTGCATGGAAACAATGAATGGAAGTGCACTTTTTTTTATCAAACAAGAACAGGAAACTGAATTTCAGTAGTTTATGGTAAAACTACATATTTGAGCCAAAGGAAAAAAATAAATTATGCTCTCTCAACTCCTGACTTTTTACCCTGTCCCATCCAAAACATACAAGAACATGCACAACTAATAACCGTGAAACCAATCTCAAAACCAAGAAAAAATTAATACTTACGGGCTTCAAAAATATACTTTCCCAGATTACTTAATGAATCTCTTCAAAGAGGCCTACACCTACTACTTCTATTAGTGATTGGCCAAAATGAGTCACAATAAAACTTTAGGATATTAAAGACAATAAGTGAGGAAATTCCAGAAAATATAAAAACTATTTCAGGGAGCCAAAACAGAACTATATTTATTTTTTCATCCAAATGCATAGCAATGAATAAACTGGAAAATAAAATAGGCAGTCACAAAAATAAACACATATCTGGCTGCAGTTCTGCAACATAAAGTCTTCCAAATGTACCATCTCCTCCATCCTAGAGAAATAACGTCCTTAAGCAAACCTGACCTCTGGTACTCCCCAAACAGTAAGAACCTCTCCTATACTGTAAACAATTTGAAAACAGATATTTCTGAACTCATAGCTTCTAACACAGAAACTGACAGTCAGGGCTCCACGTATGTTACAGAAAGAAAAAGCTTAAATTTAAGTATCATTAGGTTTAGCGTTAGTACAACCCTGTTTGGGGGATGGCTCCAAATCCACTAATAATGTGGCACTTTCCCTGAGCCTCAGTTTGCTCATCTTTAGAATGGGGATAATACGTGTCCTGGATAATCCTCAGCATCATTATGCAAACAAATGAGACCATGCATTTGAAAGGTTCTTTTTTTTTTTTTTTTTTTTTGCTTTTTTTGGCTAGGGTGTGTGTTTAACATGCCACCTATGGAATATTGGTCCGGCGCCCTACTACTTTTTTCCACATGGGCCAACAAAAAATGTTCTTTTTTTTTTTTTTTTTTTTTTTTTTTGAGACAGGGTTATACTCTGCCACCCTAGGTAGAGTGCTATGGCATCATAGCTCACAGCAACCTCAAACTCCTGGGTTTGAGTAATCCTCTTGCCTCAGCCTCTTGAGCATCAGGAACTACAGGCATCTGCCACAATGCCCAGCTAGTTTTTAGAGATGGGGTCTCACTCTTGCTCAGGCTGGTTTTGAACCCCTGAGCTCAGGCGATCTACCGGCCTTGGCCTCCCAGAGTGCTAGGACTATAGGTGTGAGCCACAACTGGCAGAAAGTTCTTAACTAAACCAGGAAGTTCTATAAAAATATAAAGATGTTAGCAATAAATATATGGAAAAAAATCAATAGAAAAGAACTTCCTTTCCCCTCCTGCCACCATCATCCCGCCCCAGCACAGCGTGAGAACGCACACACAGCCCACAGAGGAAAGATGCTGTCCACAGAGGGTCCAGGCTCAGCTCAGTTACTAACAAGCTGTTGACCCAGCACCTCTGTTTCCTCACCTGCAAATTGGGGCTAATGCAAATGACCTTGCCAAAATGAAGAAAAATAATGGATAGCAAAGAACTCTGTAACCTTAAAAGTGAACTGTAAGAGAAATGTAAGAGTCTAATGAACTAGATGTGCCAAATAAAAAGTTTGGGCTTCGGTGGTCTGTGTTAAAAAATGAGTAGACACGGAATCAGACCCTTCCTCAACCCCCTGAGGGAGAAAGCTGACCAGCAACAGAGGAGTAGAGAAGCTGCCCTGGGGTGCGCTAGAAGAGCTTGGCTTGTGTATCAACTATCTAACACTTAAATGGGATCTTTACAAATGAGAACATTGAGCACATAACTGTGGGCGAGAACCCCTCTGAGTCCACTTAAGCTTGTATATTGAAATACTAGGTCAGATTTTCTCCATTCCTGGTTCTGATAGAGGCACATAAATCCTCATTCTAAATCTGGATGCCCAACATTCCAGAATAAACAGCAGCTCATGGAGAAAGCAACACAAGGACAGTAGGAGGAGAAAATAGGTCAACAAACTACAACAGATCGGTCACTTAGTAATTAAAAAGAAGAAAAAGAAAAGAAAAGAAAATAACCTATCTCAAAGTTCAACTCAAGGCTGAATTCCTACCAGAAAGCTACCAGGGGCCAAAGACCACAGCTGCATAATACTTTAAATCTGAGGCTGGTCTTTGAGAAAACATTTGATGAAGATTATCAAAACATCTATTTTTCTTTCTCTCTACTCATCTTTCCCTAACTCTCGCACTTCACTTACCACTCCTGCCTTCTCAACTGCAGTAAACAAAACACACATAAAGTTCGACAACATATCCTTTTATATCTATTCTTAGTTATTTAATTGGACACTTCCCTTTCATAATTACGAGTGAACAACAAACATACATGTAACTAACAATTAGTGTCAGAATCACGCCTGATTCTTTCCGTTTCAGTTGCAGTTTCTTCCATCTTTATTTTTTTTAACTTTTTTTTTTTTATTGTTGGGGGATTCATTGAGGGTATAAGAAACCAGGTTACACTGATTGCATTTGTTAGGTAAAGTCCCTCTTGCCCCCAAAAGGTGTGGCACACAACAACGTCCCGCCCCCCTTCTTTCATCTTTATGACACTATATTTGGAAAACCACTAGAGGCTGTAGTTCCCAAATATTGAGCTCAGCTGAAACTTTAGATTCATGCAATAGGTGTTATCATCCAAGTATTACTTTGCGCATATTGGGAGTACAATGAAAGCAAAATAAAGCATTAATAAATTAGACACATTCTTTCATATTCCTTTACATAAGCAGGGTATGAATTACTTATTTTTTTCCCTAAATTAATTCAGGATTTTGACTACCCTAAGATCTGATTATTTTTCAATTACTCCCACGATATTCTTATTAAAGAAAACATCTTAACGTGACCAGTTATGAATTCACCCCTAAGTAACTTTTCATCTGTCATCTCTACAACTACATATTTGACAGAACTAAATTGTGGCCCTAAGTAGTTTACTGACTTACCTAAGAATTCAAGAACTCAGTATGTGGTCTCTAATTATGCATTTTCTCTAAAACAAGAATAATAACTTTTAATTTTACTTTAGCTTTGGGCTCATCTCTAGCCTAATTTAAAAAAAAAAAAAAAAAAAAAAAAAATCTACCACAAGGCCTAACTCTACTTGGCATTAGTAAACATCCCTAGTCACCTAATGATATTTTTATAAGCAAAGCATCACAAAGAACATACGGTTCCAAAGACATGTGTTTTCCAAGGTCCATATGCGACAATCTTTAGAAAAGGATTACAGATACTAGCATGGTGTAATAAATTACTGTACATAATCCCCTCTTCACATATCAAGGTCAGATGCAGAAGAACAGTGTGACCTTGGCAACGTTCTCAAGGGTTCAGACAAATAGAAACTTTGAGAGATGTTTGTTTGTTTTCAAATTCTGCCTATTTTAAATTATCCCCTTGATTTTTAAGCCAGAAAGGATACAAACGTCGGAATTACCATAGTTACCTTCCTCTCACTGCTTTTAGCCACTCTATAAAGCAATCCCCAGACACCAGTCTTCAAAACTGCCCTGGCCCTGCCAGGACAAATGTTGGCCCACGTATTCCAGTAAGGCCATGAGCATTCTGAAGGTCAAACAAAATACAGATTATTTTCAATCAGAAAGGAAATCTGTGCTTTCTGGAATAAGACCCCGAGGCCAGCCTTGACTTGGTGAGCTATGAGGCAAGTAAACTGAAAACTAGAAATGGCCTTCCTCCTACATCAGTACTTTCAGAAGGAAAAGTACTACTAGGAACAGGAGGAAAACGTGAAGGCACCGGATACTCCCATCTCCCTCTGTCCTGGCTGTTTTCTTTTGTAGATACATGTACAGATATTTAAAATAATAGTCACCATTAAAGCTTTAAACTTAAACTAGAGCATATAAATTTAGATTCCGGCACTGCTCATGCAAAGTCTTGACTTAGATTTTTCTTTTTTCTCTATTTCACCAAACTAGATTCCACAAGTCCTTCCAATAGCAAGCAGTTTCCTCATGATAATGGTCTAAAAAGGAAAAATAAGAAAGAAAAAAAGGGAGAGCTGTCTGATGTCTACTTCCATGAAGGGCTAAAAGCTGAATTGTTTTCAGGCACTAAGGAATCTGACTAGTGGCAATCTGCATGCCTGTATTACGAACATAATATTCTCTTTCTTTCTTTCTTTGGCAACACTGAAACGAACAAAAAGTGTCAACTCTCTTTTTTACAGATGAGGAAAGTGAGTCCCAGAGAAATTAAGAGCCAGTTTACCGCAGAGTGCGATGGCTCACGCCCGCAATCCTAGCACTCTGGGAGGCTGAGGCAATAAAGCTAAAGCCCAAGTTTGAGACCAGCCTGAGCAAAAGCAAGACCCCATCTCTCCTAAAAATAGGAAAACTAGCTGGTGTAGTGTCAGGCGCCTGCAGTCCCAGCTACTTAGGAGGCTGAGGCAAGAGGATCATTTGAGCCAAAGAGTTTGAGGTAGCCATGAGCTATGATGCCACAGCACTCTACCCATGGAGACTTGAGTGAAACTCTGTCTCACAAAAAAAAAAGAGAGCCAGTTTACCTTGGCAGTCTAACTACTATCATAAGGCCCTCCCTCTCCTGGCGTCCCGCCATCAGAAAGGCCTTAGGGTTGCCATCTCCATCTGTGAGTTCCCCCTCAAACATCCTACCCAGCCTTTTAAGCCTCCATGAAGCCACTCTCGGTCAGACATAATCTCGCCCTTTCCAATGAACTCCTGCAGCAGGCTGACTCTTCTCTGAAGGGCACACACCACAGTATAAACACTATGACCACAAAGCCCAGCATTGCCCTAATGATTCCCCCAGCATCTAAGGGAAAGTGTTTTCTTATCAATCCTCCCCAGTACTAGCATAGGGCCTTGTATGTAATAAGCATTCAGTAAATGAAATTTTTGAAAAATGAAATTAACGTTAAATGAAACTGATTAGTAAATGAGCAACAGAAGCAAAAATAAAACCCATGCTTCGTGATGACCATGGCAGCACAGCTTGTATCACCCCACAGTGAAATCCACGGCTGCGTTTGTGTTTATGGGCATAGTGCGGTGTTCTCTGTGCTGGTGTGTGTGCACACATGCACACACACTCACTCTCACACACACACATCCTCAGGGCCAAGCCAGGCACAGTGCAGTGTCTCACCATTAACTCACTTTGGATTTTACATGCCCCCACGGCCCTGCTATTTTTTAGGTCCACTCTTTACTATTAAAAAAGTGTTTAAATGGCATCATTTCCTTTACCCCAGTTGTTTTTTGTTGTTGTTTTAAATGAAAGTTTAGGACAGCAGGAAAACTGCTGAGCTGTGACACAGAAAAGCTGACTCTGCACACAGCTCGTTGTTTTCTATTTTCATTCCAGCACAGTTGTGGCTGGAAACCGGAGTTTAGGATTCCCCGCGGACCTGCCGTCCCTGGTGTCTAAAAACATGATACTTTATACACAGAGAGGTGTGATTCAATTGAGTGTGTTCCCTGGGGTTCTATGTGAGGCTAATACATATCGTGTTTCTTTGGGGAAGTAACCAAAATATGTGTTTGGGGAAAAGGAAAAATATGGGATCAAGGGACTATTCAGAGACGTAATTAAACATGCAAAAGATTTTGTATGTGTGTTTTGGAGGTGGGAGGTTTAATGTAAACACTGACAATATTTGTGCTTTTGACTTTTATATACATGCGGCATCACCACACACACTGGAGTACACATCTGTTAAAAACGTCCACACGTTCACAGTAACAACATCATTTACCCTAATAGGGGCTTGGGGTTTCTGTTTTTGCTATTGTTGTTGGCGATTTATTTTTCCCCCAGATTTTCTTAGTTTTCTTCCTCAAATACACTTGATAATATTTTTAAATTTAAGTTATTTTACCAACAACAGGATCCATGAACACAGATCTTTTAGCCACAGAATAGAAAAGATTCCTAAAGACTGCTCACATTTACTTGAAGGGACCTACAAACACAGGTCCAGCAAGAATTGAGAAACAGCCCTTAAATTCTGAACATCATCCACTCCCCTGTCTCTGTAGAAGAGGCCACTTTTCAAAGGGCTAAACCTTCCCATAGGCTAAAAATAACCCTTTGACCTACACAGAAATTAAAACTCAAAGGAAGCTGAGACAATTCATCCATGGAGAGCCATTCTTCTGCTGGGAGAGGGCCTACAGGAGTCAGCAGCATCTAAACATACAGCCTTTCCTGGAGGTGATTTATTTCATAGCATGATACTAAATCCATAGCTTACAATGGCAGGACGTTGCTGTCAGACACCAAGGCTTCTCTGGGTAGCCACTGCCACAGCCTCCTGAAGTCATGAGTCACACCTCCAAGCCAGATGACAGGCCTAGGGGCTTCCCCACCACGCCTACCCTAATCCAGAGGATGCCCACTCTCCCTGTCCTTCCTCATGCTATGATCCCACTATTTCAAAGACACTTTACCTGCTAACATTTTTTCCCTTAAGTTCTTAAGAGAATAAACCAGCTTCAGAAAAATGGGGAAGGAAACACTGAATTGATAATCAGAAGACGATGGTTCGAATCTTGAACTGGCTTCTTAGAAGCTGTGTCACTTCCTGCAAGTCACACCCTTTCTCAGTCGTAGTTTCAGATATACAGAGAAGAGGAGCATGTTTTTCATGAGATGATTACAAGATTCAAATGAGAGAAGGTATCTCGCACATACTAAGTGCTTAACAACCTTTTACCTAAAAGAACAACCTAAATGCTGAACTCATACTTTTTAGAGGATGTAGTCCTTCAATGATAAAGGCTGGTAGGAATATTTTAAACCTTCTGCAATCTTCTCAGCCAGAGTTGGATGGCAACTGAACTGTACCACGTCTCTGCAGAGGTGTTACATTATAACTGCGATTGTACCACATTGTAATTGGTGTAACTGCAAATACACCAGCTGAATTATACCATAACTTTACAATATAACTGTGAAGGCATTACAGTATTACAGGCATAGGTGTTAACTGCCATAGTATTTATAATAGAGAAATACTAAAAATAATCTAGATGTTCATCAATCATGGTACACCTGTACCATGAAATATATATGCTACATTTAAAACAAGGCTATTTGTGCTGACAAAGATATCTTCATAACATGTTAAATTCTCTTCTTTAACTGCAGAAGAATATGTAAAGAGTGATACAATTTATTAATTCTGTAAAACTATGTGTATTTGTGCTTGTATGCATATATACATAAATGTATAAAAAACATAATTGAATGGGTAACTCTTAACTGCAAATAGTTCTTACCTAAAGTGGAGTGATGTTAGAGAGGGGTTGGGGAGATGAAGGGAACTCTGCCTTTGTTCTCTGTCCTTCTAGACCAGGCGTCCTCAAACTTTTTAAACAGGGGCCCAATTCACTATCCCTCAGACCGTTGGAGGGCCGGACCATAGTTTAAAAAAAAAATCTATAAACACATTCCTATGCACACTGCACATATCTTATTTTTAAGTAAAAAAACAAAACAGGAACAAATACAATCACACTGCCTCATGTGGCCCACGGGCCGCAGTTTGAGGACCCCTGTTCTAGACTATTCAGCTCTTTTACTATATAAATGTATTTGAGTTTACTTGTATAATTGAAAACTAAAACGCAAGCCCAATTTTATCTTTCAAAAAGTTCTCATCAAAGCCAATGCTGACTTCTTGGTTTCTGCTCTGGTTGTCTTATTTCAGGATGGCATCAGATGTAGTTCAAAAGAACACCCCCAGTGTGAGTATCTCCCAGGCTGCAAATAGCAAAGCATTAAAAAAATCTCAGTGTGACCTTCTCAAACACAGCCTTCATTTACCAGCCTCACTAATCTTCTGGGACAGAAGATCACGTTAAATCCTTTCAGAACCAGGGGTAATAATATCTCTGCACATCTAAATCTATCTTTTGGTGCTCAGCTGAAATCCCTCCTCCTTTCTTAGGCTTCCCAGATCCTCCTCACTAAAAGCCATCTATCTCTCCTTCAACTCCTTTATACTTTGTTCTTCAGTTCTCTCAATTTCTACTTTCCATTACAGCCTATGTCTACTTTATCTCCTTTACAAGGGCATAATATCCTGTGTAAAGCTGAATAGAGTCCAATCCAGTCATCCATTCATAATGATTTATTGAGCACCTATCTAGTTGAACAGTACCACACAACATCCTAGGGATACAGAAATAAGAAGAGAGTCTTCAACTTCAAGGAGCTCACAGACTAATGGGAACCATGGGCAAGTGAATACTCAATAACCAAGATGCCATGGAGATGGGAGAAGAGCCTGCCTAACCCACCTCCTGGCAGTTTCTTATAGTCAAGCTTACATTTACCACATGACACAGAAATTACACACCTAGGTATTTACTCAAGAAAATGCAGAACATATGTCCACAAAAACACCTGTTTGCAAGTAGTTTTTTCATAACTACTTGACTACATGATATTTAAAGAACAAATCCATGGCTCGGCGCCTGGAGCTCAAGCGGCTAAGGCACCAGCCACATATATGCCAGAGCTGATGGGTTCGAATCCAGCCTGGGCTTGCCAAATAACAATGACAACTGCAACCAAAAAACAGCCAGGCGTTGTGGTGGGCACCTGCAGTCCCAGCTACTTGGGAGGCAAGAGAATCGCTTAAGCCCAGGAGCTGGAGGTTGCTGTGAGCTGTGATGCCACAGCACTCTTACTGAGGACAACAACTTGGGGCTCTGTCTCAAAAAAAAAAAAAAAAAAAAGAAAAGAAAAAAGAAAACCAAAAAACCCAAAGAATATAATCCAATCAAATATCCATCAGCAGGTACATGAATGAACTAAAGGAGTTATATCCATACAATGGAATACATTCAGCCTGGTATGGGAACAAATTACTGATTCATGCAACAACCTGGCTGTTGACTCCCGAAAACATTTTGCTGAGCAAAAAGGAGCAGACACAAAGAAGTATGTAAAATTCTAGAATAGGCAAAACTAATCTATAAAAAAGAAAGTAGATCAATAATTGCCTAGAACTAGGAATCCCGACTACCAAGGGGCATCAGAGAATTGGAGGAGAAGGATAACAGAAAAAAACTGCTTTATATTTTGATTATAGCTGTGATTACATGGGAATATGCATTCATTAAAACTCATCAAAAATGTATCTTTAACACGTGTCCATCCATAAAGTTGATTTTAAAAGAAAAAACTACGTAGTACATAACACAGACATTGTAGCCATCCTGCCAGCTCTGGATTTTCTGATTGTTAAAATGTTAACCAGCGATGGGATTAGTATTAGTATCACATTAGTATTCATATCATAGGAAGATGGAAGAGCAAGGATTTGGAGGTAAGAAATAGGGCGGAAAAGACAAACAATTTGGTGTTTTAGGAACATAAATTAAGAGGAAAGATGGGAAAAGAGATAAGGCAGAGAGACAGAAAAGGCCAAAGGTTGCTGTCCCTGTTATCTCCACACTTAGCTTCTGACATTCAGTGAGTGTCTAAACACATGTTTATTTGCAGCGGCTCATTGCCTGTAATCCTAGCACTCTGGGAGGCTGAGGCACAAGGATCCCTTGAGCTCAGGAGTTAGAGACCAGCCTGAGCAAAAGCAAGACTCTGCCTCTAATTTAAAAAAAAAAAAAAAAAAATTAGCCAAGCATGGTGGTGTGTGCCTGTAGTCCCAGCTATTCAGGAGGTTGGGGCAGGAGGATCTCTGGAGCCCAGGAGTTTCAGGTTGCTGTGAGCTAGGCTGAGGCCATGGCTCTAGCCCAGCAACAGAGCAAAACACTGTCTCAAAAAAAAAAATGATGAACACACACAATGAGACACCACTTCATACTAAGATGGCTATACTAAAAAGTTCCGATAACAAAATTGGGGAGGATGTAGAGAAACTAGAACCCTTGGACACTGTGCTGGTGATATAAAATAGTGCAACCACTTTGGAAAACAATGTGGCAGTTCCTCAAAGGGTAAACACACAGTTACCATGTAAGCCAGTAAATTCTACTCCTAGATACCCAAGAGAAATGAAAACATAAAAGTCCACAGAAAACCTTGTATAAACAAAAGTGTCCATAGCAACATGATTCATAATAGCCTCAAAATGGAAAAAATATAACTGCCCATCAACTGATAATGAATTTTTTAATATGGTTTATATACCTACAATGGAATACTTGGCTATAAAAAGGAATTGGGGAGGGTGATGGGAGGTTGTGGTGGTGGGGACGATGTGTTTTGCCCCAGTGACAGAGGCACTGAGGCCCTGACTCCACCATAGTACAATACATCACTGTAGCAGAATTGTGCTTGTACCCAGGATTACATACAAATAAAAAATTAAGAGGAAAAAGAAGGAAATGAAGTAGTGATACTGAATACATGCTACGACATGGGTGAACCTTGAAATCATCATGTCACAAAGGGCCACGTATTGCCTGATTCCATTTATACGCAATGTCCAGAATAGGCAAAGCCCTAGAAACAAAAAGTAGAGTAGCGGTTTCCAGGGACCAGGAGAAGGGAGCAATAGGGAGTGATTGCTAATGGACAGAGTTTCTTTAGGGGTGACGAAAATGTCCTAAAATCGATTGTGGTAGCACTTGGACAACTCTGAGAACATAATAAAACCCATTGAGGGTTCGGCACCCATAGCACAGTGGTTACAGCACCAGCCACATACACCAAGGCTGGTGGGTTCAAAACTGACCTGGGCTAGCTAAACAACAATGACAGCTGCAACAAAAAAATAACCGGGCGTTGTGGCGGGCGCCTGTAGTCCCAGCTACTGGGGACTTAAGTGAGGCAAGAGAATCACTTAAGCCCAAGAGTTAGAGGTTGCCGTGAGCTGTGACACAACAGCACTCTACCGAGGACAACATAGTGAGTCTCTCTTGTCTAAAACAAACAAACAAAAAAAAAACATTGAATTCTATACTTCAAATAAAAGAACTGTATGAAGTGTGAAATGTATCTCAATAAAGCTGTTATAAAACACGTACTGAATAAGAATGGCAATATCCACTTACTTCAAGCCACGTTTTATAAACGTTGAACACAAAGGAATATGAAACATGCCTTTTCATTCAATTTACTCAAACCCACATTAAGTCCCTGCTCTGTGCCAGGTACAGTGGCTACAAATATTGAAGATAGAATCCCTCAGCCTGAAGAAGCCACCACCCCCTACGAGTAGGGACACAGCGGCAGGTGCAGAGTGAAGCAGCACACTCAAGGGCCCCATGGAAGGGCCCCCCAAACAAGGGCCACGACCTCCTCTCCATTACATTGTCCTTGACCTCTCATCTCTGTCATGGTTCCGTTTCTAGATGTTCCTGCTCACAGCCAGGAGCAGCAGCTTATACCTGTAACCCCAGCATTTTGGGAGGCTATGGTGGATCACTTGATGCCAGGAGTTCAAGACCACCCTGAGCAACATAGTAAGACCCTGTCTCTACCAAAAAAAAAAAAAAATTAAAATTAAAAAATTAAGGGGGATTAAAGATGGCGGCTGAGTAACAGCTTCCCTGTAACTGGGCCTGGCGAATCTGGGGAGACAAGACTCCAGACATCTCTGGCCGGTGGGACCTGCCTACAATCATCCCCTTGAGGACACAGAGAGCCAGCAAG
>CAUYPK010166853.1:0-20316 GCA_963574355.1 Loris lydekkerianus
TCTGTTAAGAATGATTTGGGCTGCAAATAACTAACAAAACAACTAAGATTAGAGTAGTTTTTAAAGAGGAGGGAGGGGGGTGGAGAGAGGGGTACTGGTGGCATTACACCTGCGGGGCATCTAACAAGGGTATATGTGAAACTTATATGGAATGTGGAATGTAATGTGGGAACTTAAATGTGGAATGTAAATGTCTTGGCACGGTAACTGGGAAAATGCCAGGAAGGCTATGTTAACTATTGTGATGAAAATGTGTCAAATGTTCTGTGAAGCTAGTGTATGATGCCCCATGGTCATATCAATGTATGCAGCTATGATTTAATAATAATAAAAAAAAAAAACCAGAGAAAGAAATGACAGAATCTTAAAAAAAAAAAAAAGGCATTTATTTTCCTCACATTTCTGGAAGTCCTCTCTGGCATTATTCCTGAAACTCACTGACATCAAGGTTGGTTGCCGTAACTTCTTGGCTTTTCTCTCTTAGCTGCAAGATGGCTGCTGTAGCGCCAGTCATCTTATCCACATTCCAGGAAGGGAGGAGGAAGAGGAGAGGATAGTACCTTCATCAGGCAAATGCAAGATTTCACTGAAACCCTGGAGGGAACTTTTACAAGGTGACTTTGGCCTAAATAGTGTCTGATGCCACTTTGGGGCTAAGGTAGCTGGGGAAAAAATGGTTAGGAATGGCATTGGATAAGAGAAAAGTTCTTATAAATAGAGTTTTATGTACCTCATTATATTTCTGGTTATATTTTATTGCTCCTGTGAGACATTAGCATCCACAATAGCCTGACCCTAAGTCTAGCTCTGAGCATGCTAACAAATAAGTTAAATCCTAGTTATTACTGACACATGGAATTAAGATGTGCCAGCCATTCCTTAACTTAATCCTCATAACAGCCCCATGAAATGTGTGTGATTGATACCCCCACTTTGCAGATCAAGAAATGGACGGACACAGGTTTAATAGTTTGCCCAAGGTTAGAGAGCTGGGGAGTAGCGGAGCCTGTGTTTAAACCTGGGCCAGTTGGCTTCAGAGTTTTCCCCTAAAGCACCACATTATATTCCTTCTTTGTTATAAAAATATGCATAGCTCTGAGCAGATACACAAATACTTGGGGAGACTTTTGAAATTAAGGAATATTATTGTAGGGAGAACATTTGAACAGGATTAAGAAGGGCTGAATTCATATCCTAGCTCCACCAGCAGTGATTTTTGAGTTACTATTATTTGCCAGACACAGTAAATAAGAGACGTGTTTCCTCTAGATCAGCGGTTCTCAACCTGTGGGTCGCGACCCACAGGAACTGTATTAAGGGCTCGCGGCATTAAGAAGGTTGAGAACCACTGTTCTATATTCTAGTGGGAAGATAGAGCCCCCCAGACGAAGTAAGCAAACAGACACATCCAGTTATATTACTGCTGAGTGAGAAGAAGGCAGCACCCAGAGGTGACCTGGGGATAAGAGGAGGAACGCTGCATTCCGGGGGCTGGGAAAGGAGGCTTGAGGGGCGGCCCTTACCTTGGGAACTGACTGGTGAGAAGCGTCTTGCTGCAGAAATTGTGGGGAACAATGTTCCAGGCAGGAAAGAACAGAAAGAGCAAATTTCCTAAGGGAAGAGAGAGCTTGGATTTTTAGAGAAACAGAAAAGTTTACTATGCCTACTGCTGATGCCCAGGAGAATGATGTAACGTGAGATTGGCAAAGAAATTCAAGAACAGAATGTGCTGAGCCTGGAGTCATAAAAAAGAATTCACACTTAGCTGTAATTGCAATGGGAAGCTGGATAGTCTGGATTTTACCCTCAGTAACACTTTTTCTAATCATACCATGAGACGTTATAATACTGGCTTTGACTACATCATGGGTTACCCTATGGAACAACTGATGCAGTGTATAGGATAGTAAATGGCTACATGTGATATCCTCCATAAATAAGAGATAATAAAGGAGTTACTCATAAGATGATGTTTTAGATTTTCTTTATTTTAATTTTTGTGTTTTGAGACGGGAGATCTCGCTCTGTCTCCCAGGCTGGGGCACAGTGGCACAATCACAGATCACTGCAGCTTTGAAGGGGGTGCTCAAGGGATCCTCTTGCCTCTGCCTCCTGAGTAGTTGGGACTACAGGTGCAAGCCACAGTGCCTGGCTAAAAACATTTGGGGGAATGTACTCTAAACTTGTGATTAAACACATCAAGTTGTGCATAAACAAATACAACTTTCCCAGAAAATCTGATATGTTTAGAAAGTTGTGTGGGAGCTCCTCTTCCAGTTAGGATGTAGACTAGTCTGTGACAGAATTTCATTTCTTCTGTAATAATTACAGGGGGGAAAAAGGATGAATGTGAAAATTATATATTTTTAAAACTATATTAGATATACAGATACAAAGAGGTCTAAAGGAGCTAAAGTCTTGGGACAGAAGATGTTTTGGTAGGTGAGCAGTGCCCTTTGGTCATGTCCTTCCCTGGGAATGTCTGCTCCGTGAGTTTGGGCACTTCTGGGCAGTCACACCTATGGGTAGGAGGACTTTCCTGCAACAAGGAGACCCCAATAGCGCTGTAAATGGCACCAGATTGGAATTTGTAGAAACTCCAGATACGGAGCTAATTCTCTCTACTCAGCAGTTCTCCCCCCTGGGATTTCTGCTGTGAACCCAGCAATGCAGGAGCCCAGGAAAATGGGGTCAGGTTCTAAAGTGGAGAGAGATTTTTGGGTCTTCATCCCAAAGCTCTGTTATCAGAATAAACCTGCAATACACACAGGACTTATTTCTTTCCCTGAAGCATTAGTTTATTTCTGGTCAACTAAAACAAATTAAAATTGCAACTCAACTCCTGAATGGGTTGAAGTGATCTGTCCCTCATTCCAGCCACTAGATAGAGGGAAAGGCTTGCCCTTTCTGGAGGAAACTCTTATTTACTCCAGTTTTCTGGAGTTCCTTTAAAAATAATATCTGCCATATAATACAAAGTTATAAAATAAAGGAAAGCACAGGAAAACAAGACCCACAAACAACTTACTGTTTTTTAATCAATAGTGGACACATTAACAGCATGGATGTTGGTGTTTAAGAGAAAAGCACTTTCAAGTAACCATGAAAAATATGTTAAATCAGCTGAAGGACATTCGGGAAATGTCAAATGGCCCGATAGTCTTGTTATTGGAGTTCCAGAAGGAGAAGAGAGCGAGAATGGGACAGAAGTATTTGAAGAGATAATGGATAAGAATACCCCAAATTGATGAAAAGCATCAACTCACAGGTTCAAGAAGCTCAGTAAAGTCTCATGCAAAAAGAAAACCAGAATCTAGTCATATTATCTTCAAACTTATAAAAAGAAAAGTTAAAGGGAAAATCTGTTAAGAGCACCTAGAGAAAACAGCCATTATAGACGTAGAAGAACATGAATGAAAATTGCAACTTACTTCTCATTAGAATCTGGAGTCCACGAGACAGTAGACGGACTTCTTTTTTGTTTTTTTAATTGTTAAAGCATAGCGGTGTACATTAGTGCAATCAAGGGGTACAATCTGAAATATTCTCATCATTCTGTTCAACGTAGCCTTCATGGCATTTTTTTAGTTATTTTATGTAGACATTTGTATTCTTCATTTAGTAGGTATCACCTGTACCCATTCTAAAATGCACTGTAGGTGTGGCCCCACCCATTACCCTCCCTCTACCCTAACCTCCCCTCTCCCTTCCCTTTCCTTGGCACTTCCCCCATATTCTTGTGCTGTAGTTGGGTTATAGCCTTCATGCGAAAGCTATAAATTAGCTTCATAGTAGGGCTGAGTACATTGGATACTTTTTCTTCCATTCCTGGGATACTTTGCTAAGAAGAATATGTTCCAGCTCCATCCATGTAAACATTAAAGAGGCAAAGTCTCCATCTTTTTAAGCGATGCTCTTGTCTCAGCCTCCCAAGTAGCTAGAACTACAGGCACCCACCACAACGACTGGCTATTTTTTTGTTGCAGTTTGGCCATGGCCAAGTTTGAACCCACCGCCTTCAGTATATGGGGCCGGCTCCCTACCCACTGAGCCACAGGCGCCACCTGCAAGAACCAGTCTTAAAACAAATAAACAAAAAACACAGCTCACAATTGTAGAAGCGGGGATGTGGGGAGGTCTGGATTTGAAGCCTGGAGAGTGGGTTCATCCTCTTTAACAGGGCTTGCTAAACAACAATGTCAACTACAACAAAAATATAGCCTGGTATTGTCGTGGGCGCCTGTAGTCCCAGCTTCTTGGGAGGCTGAGGCAAGAGAATCACTTAAGCCCAAGAGTTTGAGGTTGCTGTGAGCTGTGATGGCACAGCACCCTACTGAGGGCAACATAGTGAGACACTTGTCTTCAAAAAAAGAAAAATTATTGTGGCTCAGCTCCTGTGGCTCAAACGGTTAAGGCATCAGCCACATACACCTGAGCTGGCGGGTTTGAATCCAGTCTGGGCCCACCAAACAATATTGATGGCTGCAACCAAAAAAAAAAAAAAATTATTGTGAGCATGTGGTGAGGGGCACCCTAGTCTGGTCTTGCTTCCATCTACCCTCTGTGCCCAGCCAGACTGTACACAATTTGAAGGCCAACTGTCTTGTTCCCTCAGGCTTCCTCTTCACCCTAAGGCCCAGTTCCATGGTTTCACCAGTGTGACAAACCTGGGTAAAGGAGAGCAGGTGCCTGGTCACCAGCACCCTCTTCAAACTCTCATCTCTCCACTTTGCATATGACTTCAGTAGTTGATGTGTAAATAGTCAGGTTTGGACTCACGATCTTGGTGTGGATCAGATCAGAGCCTCTACTTCACTTCCCCTTTCCCTCCTTTAACAAACATTTATTGAGGCTCAGTGCCTGTTGTACAGTGGTTACAGCATCGGCCACACACTGAGGCTCGCAGGTTCAAATCCAGCCCAGGCCAGCTAAGCAATAATGACAACTGCAACAGAAAAATAGACAGGCGCTGTGGCGGGCACCTGTAGTCCCAGCTACTTGGGAGGCTGAGGCAAGAGAATCGCTTAAGCCCAAGAGTTTGAGGTTGCTGTGAGCTGTGACACCACTGCACTCTACTTAGGGTGACATAGTGAGACTCTGTCTCAAAAAAAAATTTTTTTTATTGAACTTCTATCATTTGCTGAGCTCTGTGGATACAATCAAAGATAAACTTAATCTCTCGATTTTAGATTCTAATTTTGTATGTATTTGTGCTCACTGACCCTGTAAGCCACAAGGATAAATATGTCAGATGCTCCCTGTGAATCTCCACACTAACCCTGTGAGGAAAGCACTATTAATATGTCCCTGTTATAAAAATGATAAGAAGAAAATGAGATTTTGAACATAAGAAGAAAATGAGACTTTGAACTTCCAGCTGAGAAGTGGAACCCAAATGTGTTGAATGCCAGTGTCCACACCCATAATAACTTACTACACATCCTGCCCCGTGAATGTGATACCCCTAGAGGAGGTGGTTATGTTTACCCAAGTCCTCAAAAGGATGTACCCTATACTCCAGAGGAAATGAAATTAAATCTTTATCAGACCAAAATTTCATCTTCAATCCCTATAGACCTGAAAAGTGCCCTCTTCCTTCAAAGATTTCTACCAGACTAAGGGATTAGTGGATCTATTTAACTGTGGATGCCCAACATATTTTGTTACCAAGGAACCTATTTTCAGAGACCAAGAGCCCATAAAGCTGGGACTCTGGCTTATGCTGTAGGTAGCTTTTTTTTTTTTTGAGACAGAGTCTCACTTTTTCATCCTCGGTAGAGTGCTATGGCATCACAGCTCACAGCAACCTCCAATTCCTGGGCTTAAGCAATTCTCTTGCCTCAGCCGGGTTTGAACCCGCCACCCTTGGCATATGGGGCCGGCACCCTACCCACTGAGCCACAGGCTCCACCCTGCAAGTAGCCTTGTTGCTGGAATTTGTCTGTTGGGTGTTGGGTTTTATCTTAGGGTTGAAAGAATGAAACCACTGGCAAAGCATATCAGCGAAAGGACAAAATTTATTGATAGAAAGAAACAGATAAGAGGAAAAAAGGACAAGAGAACCCCAGGCAGAGGAGGGGCAGAGAACCCAAGTGGGAAACCTCCAGGGGCCTTTGTCTAGGGCCATTTTTCAACCTTTTTTTCCTAATGGCATACTTAAACCTATAGTTAAACTTTTGTGACACACTTAAATTAGGTTGATCAGAAAAAAAGAGTAAGAATAACACTGTGCTTTGAACTTTTTTTTTGGCATCATAGCAGCAAACTCAAACTCTCAAGCTCAAATGTTCTCTTGCCTTAGCCTCTCAAGTAGCTGGGACTACAGGCACAGGACACAATGCCCAGCTATTTTTTAGAGACAGGTCTCCCTCTTGCTCAGGGTGGTCTGGAACTCAATCCACTCGCCTCCGCCTCCCAGAGTGCTAGGATTACAGGTGTGAACTACTTTCAAAAAATAATTTAATGATCTTTAAAATTTTTGCGTGTACCTAAGATCCTCTCAGGCACACCAGTTGAGAATCACTGGTCTACGGGTTCATACGCTGCCTGTGAGCATGGAGGTCTGGGGAAAGCATTCACGGAACTAGTCACAATAGGCCGGAGTCAGGTAGATAGAAAACAATTAGCAAACGAATTTGGTCCTTACAGTCTCTACTCCAAGCGAGGCAGCAAGGTGCATTGTTTTCACTTCAGGAGGGACCGCCCAGTTAAGACGCTGATCAAGTTGTTTTTCTCTGACTCTCAGTTCTGAGAATGTGGTCTGGTAAAGGTCTGTCTGTCCAGGCCTAGAAAATAGGGGTCCCTGTCCAGCTCTGAGAGAGAAGATCCTGTATGAGCATGATAAATAAGGCCTCAGGCTTATAGGCTAACTGATTTGCTGCGGGGGTCCAGAGCTATCACAGGCTGAAGTTAACCAAGAGCCTCCAAATCCGCGCCCTTTATACCAGCAAGTGAGCCGGGCTGCTTTTCCAAACACCACGTGTATTTATTGTACTGAAGAAGCTGCGGTTCTACTTTCCGGAACATGTAAGGGTACTGGAAGACCTAAAATGCCAAATGGAAGTGAGAGAGGAGGCCTCAAAATTTGACTCTGGTGGAACTCGAACCCCACAACCTTTGAATAACCACGCCAAGGCTTAGCTAGAAGTCCAATGCGCTATCAACTGCACCACAGTACCGATCACCAAAAGTTGCCCCCCTGACCCGGACTCGCCGCTCTGCCTGAGACTGCCCTTTCAGCTCTATTTATTTATTTGTTTATGTTTTATTTTATTTTACTTTTAGCGCTCTTCTAGGTGTGGCGCTGAGACTTCGCTAACCCTGCCCCAGCTTGGGTGCGCGCTGCGGTTCCTGATTGACCACACAGGTCTAGGCGCTCTCTCCCCGCCGGCGTGCCAGAGCACTGCAGGGAGCGCGGGCCTGCGTGACGCCCGCCTGCCTCCTCCAGCCCGGGGGTCTCCGCGGCCGGGCGTGGCTGCGCAGCAAGGACTACAATTCCCAGCGTGCCGCGCGGCGCCGCCGCCACCCGAGGCCGTCGCACGCGCAGGGCTGGCTGGGCCGGGCGGCGTCGGGCGCGCTAGAGCTCGCTACGCTGCCACCTCTGCGGCTCGCCGGTTCCGGGAGGGCGCGGGAGGAGGTGCTGCCGGCCGGCGCAGCCGGTTTGGGTTGCGGGAGGCGGGCGGGGGAGGAGCGCGGCGGGCGGGGCCGGGCGACTGGAGGGGCTGGCCCAGCGGTCAGGCCATGCAGGGCGCAGAGCCGGCGGAGTACTGCTGAGACCTGGCTCTGTGCGCCCAGGGGTGGCTAATGCCCCCAGCGCTCTCCACTCCGCTGCTGCAACCGGGCCGCATCTGGACAGGACGTTGCGCGGCGGAGCCGACTCCGGGTGAGCACAGGCTGGGCTGGTAGGTGTCTGGGCAGGGAAGTGTGCCGGGCCGAATCAGAGGAAGGTGGCAATGCTGGCCTGGGGTGGAGGGCACGCAGTGCCGCGCTCTCTCCCTGCCGGACGCTGTTATTCAGGCTGTCTAGGGCCGAGGGTGGTACACGAGATCCGGCCCGGGGACCGAGGAGACTGAGCATCCCCTCCTCTCTTCTCCCTATTGCCCAGCCTTCTTGGATGAGTTTCTGCGCTCTGTTCTGGTGGGTTCTGGGTGGCCAGAGGTCTGAGAATCTTGGAGACCCTGGCATTGAGGTTGGGAGAGCTGGTTCAGTCTCCTCACGCCCTGCGTTTGCTTTTCGCGAAAAGGAGGCGGAGATAGTCTGTAAGGGCTCCTTGTGGTCCGGACTATGTCCTCATCGTGGCTTGGAGGCCCTCAAGCTCCTTAAGAGCCATGACCTTCATCTCCTCCCAAGAATTGGAAAACTCGAAGAAAAATTGAGTACCATTAGCTGTTCCCTTGAGGAAGTCCACAAAGCTCCAGGAATAGAACACAAAAATCCTAATCCCAGCGCCCAGCCCCTGTGGCACATTCAGTCTTTCTCTTTACCCTAAGCCCCAGTCTCCAAAGATTCATCTGAGTATTTTACTGTGTGTGTGTGTATGTGTGTGGTGGGGAGGTGTGTTCCTTCAAGGCCGTCTTCCCCTCCCTCTATCAGCATTGCCCCCTGGGCGGTCACCTCTCTCTCCGGCACCTCTGGGCTCTAACTCATTCGCACGGTTGCCCTCTATTGAACAGAAAAGGCACTGCATTACCTGCACCTGTGGGCAGGGACAGCTGGGCACCCTGTGGGAGAGCTGCCCCTTTTTGAGTGTTGTTACTTGGCCTAGTAATCCACAGAACTTCTCTGGATCTCTGGGCAGGGAGTTGAGCTAGAGGAGATTAAGTCAATACTCACTGCCAAGCCATCTTGATTAGGGACCCCGGATGATGTCAGGAGAGTATGCCTCACACCCATTGCAGAGTGGGAGACTGGGGCCAAAAGTCACTTGGAGAGTGGTATGCAGAGGTAGGACTATCAGAGTAGCACCAGCTTCCTGCTTCTCACCCCTGGAATTCCTCACCTCAAGTCCCATGCCTGTAGCTTTTGCCCCTTCTAGCCAGCTATGGGACACAAGCCTGGAAAGGGACCCCTGTTCTCAGTCACCCCACTCAGCATGGCTAAGCCTCACCACAGATTGATCCTTTGGGATCCCAGTGGCCTGGCAGCCTGGGGTGGGAGGTAGAAGACCTGGGGACACTTGGATGTTTGGGTCCATTGACTGCCCTGTGCCTGCAGGCTACAATGCTGCTTGGAGCCTCTCTGGTGGGGGCACTGCTGTTCTCCAAGCTGGTGCTGAAACTTCCCTGGACCCAGGTGGGGTTCTCTCTACTGCTCCTCTACTTGGGGTCTGGTGGCTGGCGCTTCATCTGGATCTTCATCAAGACCATCAGGCGTGATGTCTTGTGAGTATCTAGTCCAGCCCTTCCTGGGGTCTCTCATACCATACTGGGCTCCCGATACCCCAGATCTTCCCAGACCAGGCAGGCCTCACGTTCTGTACCAGCACAAGACACCTGGGCCCCAGAAGAACAGCCTCTGTTCCACACCCTTCCCCTGGCTATAGTACCAGGTACATCCATCTCTGAGATCAAAGTCTTCTAGAGAATCTCTCTAACTCGAGGCTCTTTGGTCTGGGGCCGGCTTGGGGGCCTAAGAGATAACATCAGACACCACATGTGTTGAGGAAATATCTGCAGAGGGTTCTGAGGACACTCTAGTTTGTGAGAGGGTGAAGACGAACCTGTGAGGCCCTGTCTTCAGGTTGGCACACATCTGAGGGGACAAGGGTCACTGAGTTACAGAGCAGGCTCCTAGTCAGATGTCTGGGAGAATTTGTTCCCGAAAGAAAGCCAAGTATGCTTCTTGGCTGGGATGTCCTATACCAGAAACATCTGCTCCCACCTGCTCTATACAAGTGCCAGGCTGGTTCTGGGGCTCAGAGGAACAAGACAGACTCAGTATGCCAAGCTCAGAGACAAAGAAGGGGACATAGTAAATCTCCACTCTGGCAGTGCTATGCGGATAGAGACCCTGGCAGCCTTGCTCACTACTGTGTCCCAGTGCCCAGGATGGTGACCTACACTCAGAACAGGTAGCTCAGCATTTGTCAATCCGAGTTGATTGCAAAAGGAGGTGTCAGTGGCACCCCAGGTAAAAGCAAAGGCTGTGGGAGATGGAGCAAGGAGAGATGACCTCTGGCCAGGGCCTTGGGGAGTCAGAGAAGGCCTCCTGGATGCAAAATAGTTGTAATTGAGAGGTACCTTGAAGTTGGTCGGAGGAGCGGAGTCCAGCCAGAGGCCATGGCATCAGCAGTAGCACAGAATCTGGGAGCTCACAGAATTCAAGGGTTCAGAAGGTGGCAGATGTGGGGCAAGAAAGGAGATGTTGCCAAGTGATTCCACAGGCACTTACTGAGTATCTACTCTGTGCCTGGCACAGGACCAAGGTGGTGACCAAGGCAAAGGCCCACCCTGGCTCACAGGGAGAAAGACTGGACAAATCAGCAAACTTATACTGTATTTAATGTGGTGATGGTTGGGGTGATACATATGGCCTGTGGGAAGCTCCAAACAAGGAGTTTGGACTTTGATGTGGGGCTGTGGGGCTATAGAGCCTCGGAAGGCTCTGCCAGAGCAGCAGACTGTGCCAAAGGAGCAGGCTGAAGGGATTGTAAAAGTTGAACTCTGGAGCTGGAAAGGCCTAGATTTCAAATCTCAGCTCAGCCACCCTTTAGCTGTGAAGCTCTAGGCAAGCCATGGCACTGTGAGAGCTGTAGTGTTCTCCTTTGTAAGGGAAGCAAGGAATCACACTCTTGTAGTGTCTCTGTGAGGTGGGGCATGTTGTGGTGCCAAGTGCCCTGGAGGAACTGGAAAATGGAAGTGTTGAAGGGAGCCTGGCTCTTGAGGCTTAGGACCCCTCATTCCCCCCCACCCCCCCAGCAGTCAGTCACACTTCCCTGCTTGCTTCCACACAGTGGTGGCCTGGTGCTCCTGAAGGTGAAGGCAAAGGTGCGACGGTACCTGCGGGAGCGGCAGACGGTGCCCACTTTGTTTGCTTCTACGGTTCAGCGTCACCCTGACAAGACAGCCCTGATCTTTGAGGGCACAGACACCCACTGGACCTTCCGCCAGTTGGATGAGTACTCAAGCAGTGTGGCCAACTTCCTTCAGGCCCGTGGCCTGGCCTCAGGCGATGTGGCCGCCCTCTTCATGGAGAACCGAAACGAGTTTGTGGGCCTGTGGCTGGGCATGGCCAAGCTGGGCGTGGAGGCAGCCCTTATCAACACCAACCTCCGGCGAGATGCCCTGCTCCACTGTGTCACCACTTCCCGGGCACGCGCCCTTATCTTTGGTAGCGAAATGGCCCCAGGTGAGCCCACGGGACATGTTTGGGAGTCCCATGGGACCTGGCACAGACCATAACTCCCTTCCAGCTCTGGGGGAGGCTGTGTGGGTCAGTGTTTAAGGGCATGAACTGTGGAGTCAGATAGCCTAGACTCTGCCACAGGGAAGCTAAAGATCTGGAAGTAAGGGACTGAATTCTCTGAGCTTCAGTGTCCTCATGTGCTGTTTTTACCTTGTTTGAAGAAGATACTTCACCTGAAGCATTAGCAAAGAAGCTGATGCTAGATGGCCCTTCAGATCTAATAGTAACCATCCTTGTAAATAATTAGACTTCATTTACTTCATCTGTATATATATTTTTTGAGACAGAGTCTCACTATGTCACCCTCGTTAGAGTGCCATCGCGTCATGGCTCCCAGCAACCTCCAGCTCTTGGGCCTAGGCGATTCTCCTGTCTCAGCCTCCCGAGTAGCTGGGACCACAGGCGCCCACCACAACACCCGGCTATTTCTTGTTGCAGTTTGGCCAGGGCTGGGTTTGAACGGGTCACCCTTGGTATATGGGGCTGTTGCCCTAGTCACTGAGCCACAGGCACCGCCCCGTTTACCTCATCTATGTAATGGGAGCAAAGATTCATTCCCATCATGTTTTACTTGCTGCCACGTTGGGCACCAACAGTACTGAGCTTGGTGTTTTACCAGAGCAGTTCTAATTTTCATGAAAACTGGGTAAGGTAGAAATTATCATCTTTTTTTTTTAAGACAGAGTCTCACTTTGTCACCCTCAGTAGAGTGCTGTGGTGTCCTAGCTCACAGCAACCTCAAACAATTCTCTTGCCTCAGCCTCCTGAGTAGCTGGGACTACAGGTGCCCATCACAACACCTGGCTATTTTTAGACGGGGTCTTGCTCTTGCTCAGGCTGGTCTTGAACTTGTGAGCTCTAGCAATCTACCTGCCTCAGCTTCCCAGAGTCCTAGGATTATAGACATGAGGCACCGTGCCCAGCGTCATCTTGGTTTTATGAATGATGAGCCTGGGGTTGGGGGGGGAGGGCTTGTGAGGAATTCGTCTATGGTCATACAGTTGGTAAGTGGCAGAATAGGGATTTGACCTTGAGCTTAACCATTAGTGTCCCTGTTCTTTACCCCTATACTTGTGGTTGTTGAATAATGGACAAGGACATTAATAAGGTACTGAAAGGGAGAAAGAAGAATGTAGTGGGGCAAGAGGAGAGGGTCAAATGAAGAGGAAGCCAGTGGAAGCTGGGCCAAGTGGGCTGGCACTGCCTCTTGTCAGGGTGGGAATATCTGGATGTCTGGAATATCTGGGGAGGCTGAGAGGAGCCTCCACTTTTCTTTTCTTTTTTTTTTTTTTTGAGACAGAGCCTCAAGCTATCACTCTGGATAGAGTGCCTTAGCATCACAGCTCACAGCAACCTCCAACTCCTGGGCTCATGTGATTCTCCTGTCTCCACCTCCCAAGTAGCTGAAATTACAGGCACCCGCCACAACGCCCAGCTATTTTTTGGTTGCAGCCATGATTGTTGTTTGGCGGGCCCGGGCTGGATTCAGCTCAGGTGTATGTGGCTGGCGCTTTAGCCACTTGAGCCACAGGCGCCAAGCTGGAGCCTCCACTTTTCATAGGGGATGGAGAGCTGCCTGCCTCTGACTCCCATTCCTTTCTTCTAATTGGTCCCCCATGGAGTAGCATGGTGCAGTGGATATAAGCCCAGGCCCTAGTGTGGAATAGAATTCAGGCCCGCCAAACAACAATGACGGCTGCAACCAAAAAGCCAGGCATTGTAGTGGGTGCCTGTAGGCCCAGCTACTTAGGAGGCGGAGGCAGGAGAATTGCTTGAGCACAGGAGTTGGAGATTGCTATGAGCTGTGATGCCACGGCACTCTACCCAGGGTGAAGCTTGAGCCTCTGTCTCAAAAAAAAAAAAAAAAAAAAGAGCATGGCACCTGAGGTCCAGCCCCTTCCTTCCAGCTGTGAACAAGTTCCTCTTATTTTCGATTTTCTCATCTATAAAATGGGCTGTCATTATTATCTCCTTCCTAGGAGGTGGGAGCAGGAGACTGAAGGTAAAGACCTTACTCTGTAGTTGGTTAGCACCTGATGAAGCTGTTGGTTCTGTCAACACTGAGGTCCCAGGTGCTTCACCCACTTTTCTCCCTGCCCATCCAGTCTCCCCTGATAACATGCCCAGTCCTGGGAACACAAGGTTTCCTGGCCTGCCCGCTGACTTGCCCTTTCTCTCCTATAGCTGTCTGTGAGATCCATGCCAACCTGGAACCCTCGCTCAGCCTGTTCTGCTCCGGCTCCTGGCAGCCCAGCACAGTGCCTGCTAGCACAGAACACCTGGATCCTTTGTTGAAAGATGCTCCAAAGCACTTGCCCAGTCGTCCTGACAAGGGCTTCACAGGTAGGCCACCTGTCCCCACAGAGGAGTTCAATGATGGGTCCAAGACACAGCAATGACATCAAGCCTGAGTTCTGCAGATTTGCTGTGTGCCTGGAACAAGTCATGTCACTGCCCTTTTTCCATCTGGAAAATGGGGACATTGACCCTAGAACACTCCGGTTACCATGAAGGTGTAATGAGCTGGTATTTATAAAGGCATCAGGCAAAGAGCGGAGTGTACCAGAGCTCACTAAGTCCAATTCTTTGATTTGTTGAATGAGCCTCTTCACAGTGCTAACTTCACAGTGCAGGATCATGAGGACCCCAGGAATTTGCTTCATCTTAATTTTGGCTGCGTGGGGTTGGAATGATGGGCGAGAAGCAAGATCCCTGGAGTAGTCAGTCATCAAGTGCCTGTCCAGTGCCAGACACTGCTGTGTCTCCAGCTGTGATCCTCTCCCAGCTCTGGGCTGCCTTCCCTGCGCCTCCTTCGGGGAGTCTCCCTGGGGCTCTCACCTCTCTTCTGTATCGTACTCCAGCCTGTCTGGTCCTCCTGCTCTTCTCACTCCCTTCCATGCGAAGGCACCCTGCTTGGTGGCTCAGAGCTCAGGCTGGCAAGTCAGACCTGAGTTTATGTCCTGGCTATGCTGCTTCCCCTTTGTAGCCCTCGACACTTGACTTGCCTTCTGAACCTTGGTGCCCACAGCCATGAAATAGGAGATAATAACAGAACCTGCTTGATGGGGTGACTTGGAGGGAACAGTGGATTGAGTCTGAAGCTAGTGTGTGGCAGGAAGAGCTCAGTAGCTGGTCATCCTCATCATCATGCTTTGACCTTTATTTTATATGCGGATTTGGTCTCCTGGGTGCTTTTAGAAGCTGTGGAGGGCAGGCACTCTGGTTCACTCTATTGCCCTCTCTGGCAAACAACAGAGAGAGCAGAAGATGACATAGCATGTGCTAGAAACATACAGGGTCATCCTAGAACCTCTAGGAACCTCTAGTCTGATAGGGCTGAGTCTCCTCTAAGAACTGTAAGGGGGCTACTTCAATAACCCATTTCCTGCAGGTAATGTCGTCCATTGCTCTAAGACTTGGGGCAGTCATCACCTCCTTCAGGAAGCCCATCTGGCACCACCTCCACTCCCACAAGCCCCAGCCAGTTGTTGCTGCCAGGTTTCAATAGGTCCTATGCTTCCCACCCTCCCTCTGGTACTTGGCATTCAGTATTGGAATTGCATCTGTCCTCATATGACTGTCCCACTCAGTTATAATTCTTGAAAGGGCCTGTTCCCATCTTAGTCAGTGATATCTCTCCCCTAGGGCCTGGCACAGAGCAAGGGCCCAGGACTTGCCTGTTAAAGGAGTGGATACAGGCATTAGAGCAGAGCGGTGTCTGAGGGCATTGGGGTAGGCTTCCTGGAAGATGGATGGTGGGAGCAGGTGTCGAAGGCTGCACACGCAAGGTCCTCTGTGCAGCGCCATGCCTGGTGCTGTGCCGCTGTCCCTCACAGTACTCTTGTGTCTGTTTTCTTCAGATAAGCTCTTCTACATCTACACATCCGGCACCACAGGGCTGCCCAAAGCCGCAATCGTGGTGCACAGCAGGTGAGGGGCAGGTGTTCCAGAGTGGGGGTCAGTGTGGGAAGAGCCTGGGAACCCCCCTCACCTTCCCAGGGGCCCACCCAGCCATTCACCCTATGCCCTCCCAGGTATTACCGCATGGCTGCCCTGGTGTACTACGGATTCCGCATGCGGCGTGATGACATTGTCTATGACTGCCTCCCTCTCTACCACTCAGCAGGTAGCCCGGGCCCACCCCCTCAGCCTCTAGTATCCTCCAGGACCACAGGAATTCCACTTTTCTTGTCAAGCAGCACATCACAATAGAAATGAATGAGCATTAGAGTCAAATCTGGGGCTGGATGCAGTGGTTCCAGCCGGTAATCTCAGCACTTGGGAGGGTGAGGCAGGAACTTTCCTTGGGGCCAGGAATTCGAGAGCAGCCTGGATAACATAATGAGACACTATCTCTTCAAAAAATTAAAAAACTGGCCGGGCGCCGTGCCTCAACACCTGTAATCCCAGCACTTGGGATTGCCTGAGCTCACAAGTTCAAGACCAGCTTGAGCCACAGCAAGACCCTGTCTCTAAAAAATAGCCAGGCATTGTGGCAGGTGCCTGTAGTCCCAGCTATTTGGGAGGCTGAGGTAAGAGGGTCGCTGTGAGCTAGGACACCACAGTACTCTAACAAGGGTGATAAGTGAGACTCTTGTCTCCAAAAAAAATTAAAAACTAGCAGGACACAGAGGCACTTGCTTGTAGTCCCAGCTAATTGAGAGGCTGGAGGAGCACTTGAGCCCAGGGGTTGCAGGAAGCTATGATGATATCATTGCCCTCTAGCTAGGTGAAGCAGCAAGACCCTGTCTCTAAAAAAAGAAAAACAGGCCGAGCGCAGTGGCTCATGCCTGTAATCCTAGTACTCTAGGAGGACGAGGCGGGCGGACAGCTTGAGCTCATGAGTTGGAGATAAGCCTGAGCAAAAGCAAGACCCTGTCTCTACTAAAAATAGAAAAACTGAGGCAGGAGGATTGCTTGAGCCCAAGAGTTGGAGGTTGCTGTGAACTATGATGCCATGGCACTCTTATCCAGGGCGACAGCTTGAGACTCAAAAAAATAAAGAGGCTTGGCACCTGTACTTCAGAGGCTAGGGCACAGGCCACATACACCAGAGTTGGCAGCCCCAGATTTGACTCTAATGCTTGAATCCAGCCCAGGCCTACCAAGCAACAATGACAACTACAACCAAAAAATACCCGGGCATTGTGGCAGGCACTTGTAGTCTCGGCTACTTGGGAAGGTGAGGCAAGAGAATTGCTTAAGCCCAAGAGTTTGAGGTTGCTATGAGCTGTGACTCCACAGAGGGTGATGTAGTGAGACTCTTGTCTCAAAAAAAACGCCCCCAAAATAGGGCGGCGCCTGTGGCTCAAAGGAGTAGGGCACCGGCCCCATATGCCACAGGTGGTGGGTTCAAACCCAGCCCCGGCCAAAAACCGCAAAAAAAAAAATAAAAATAAATAAATAAATAAATAAAAAGAAAAAAACAACTGGGTGGTGCCTGTGGCTCAGTGGGTAGGGCGCCAGACCCATATACTGAGGGTGGCGAGTTCAAACCCAAATCGCAACAACAACAACAACAACAAAATAGCCGAGTGTTGTAACGGGTGCCTGTAGTCCCAGCTACTCAGGAGGCTGAGGGAAGAGAATTGCCAAAGCCCAGGAGTTAGAGGTTGCTGTGAGCTGTGAGGCCACGACACCTACCAAGGGCCATAAAATGAAACTTTTTTTTAGAGACAAAAACAACTCTGGTCATTGACTTGATCTGTCTTGTCTGTTAAATAGGGTTGTCCACACTAGCCTTACAGTGTGTGTCTGGCAGTGTTCCATGGGGCATCTGGGCTGGTCTAATATTTCAGTTCGTTTCCACAGATGTGCGTGGCATTGCAGCTCGGTTGTAGGGGGTTAAGGGTAGACAAAGCTTAAATAGATGCAGTTCCTGTCCTGTAGGTGCAGAGAGCGGAGAGTGTTCTGAGCATGGAGGAGGGGCAGAGAGCATAAGTGCAGCAAGGGGAAGAGCTGATATGGGGCTAGGTTTCTGGGAAGAGGTCCCTCAAGGTAGATGATGTGAAGGGCAGAAGCTCCAAAGGGCAGCTCTGTCCTGCCTGGCTGAAGGGAATCTTTATGGGTTTAGGGCAAACTCCAGACTCTCTTGGGAGCCATAGAAGGTGTCTGAATAGAGGAGAGATATATTCATCATTGTAGGCAGGGCAGGAAGAGACCAGGGGAAAGAGCCTGAGAAGAGGTTGGCCTGGGTAAAGTGGGGAGCATCTGGTGGAGAGGATCTTTGTTCTCTGACCTGGGAGCCCATTTCCCATCCTTTAGGGAACATCGTGGGAATGGGGCAGTGCCTGCTTCATGGAATGACGGTGGTGATCCGGAAGAAATTCTCAGCTTCCCGGTTCTGGGATGATTGTATCAAGTACAACTGCACAGTGAGTGAGAAGCGAAGGGACGGAGGGAGTGGATGGGTTGTTCCTGTCCCCTTGTATCCACCCCACAGCTGCACTTGGGAGCATCTGTCTTATAGCTGAGGTGGCCAGTCATTCAGAAGGGTTCACTTTGGGCAACATTCCCATTGTTTATATGGGAAGACTGAGGCCCAGAGGGGGCAGAGATTACAAACCCGGCCCCTGGGAAGGGGAGAAGCTTGAGGGATTGGGAGGTGAAGTAAGGGTAGCTCAGGAGTGAAGACTCACACCAAGTCCACCCCCAGATTGTGCAGTACATTGGCGAACTCTGCCGCTACCTCCTGAACCAGCCGCCCAGGGAGGCAGAAAACCAGCACCAGGTCCGAATGGCACTAGGCAACGGCCTCCGACAGTCCATCTGGACCAGCTTTTCCAGCCGCTTCCACATCCCCCAGGTGGCTGAGTTCTATGGGGCCACTGAGTGCAACTGCAGCCTGGGCAACTTCGATGGCCAGGTTCGGCCAGGTTGAGTTGGGGAAGGGCAGGGCCACTGTGGGATGGTTCATGGGAGGCAGTGGGCAGCTGAGAGGAGGGCAGAATTCCAGTGCTAGAGTCCCCTGCCCCTATTGTTCAGTTTTGGACCCATGGTGGGAGAGCCCGGGCCTCAATCTCAGTTTTCACAGGTGGGGGCCTGTGGCTTCAACAGCCGCATCCTGTCCTTTGTGTACCCTATCCGACTGATACGAGTCAATGAGGACACCATGGAGCTGATCCGGGGGGCCGATGGTGTCTGCATTCCCTGCCAGCCAGGTCTGTCTCAGGCCAGAATTGGGTCAGCGAGGGAGAGGTGGCCTAGGAAGGCCAGGCATGGGTGGCTGGGGAGCCCTGTCCTCATCAGTGGCCATCAGTCAGCTCTGCTCCTAGGGCTGCAAGCTACTCATTTCTTTGTCCATCCATTCATTTACCTGTCCATCTGTCCATTCACTCATTTTCATATTGATTCAAGAGGACACTGAGTCCAGGCTACTTGCGACTGATTCAGCTCTGCCCCTTAGTTGTCATGGGCAAGTGATTTGGCCTCTCTGTGCCTGAGTCCCCTTATCTGCAAATGGAGCTGATAGCAGCGCCCTCCCCATCAAGTTGGCCTGAGAATTAAGTGTGGTAAAGAACACAGAGCTCTGTGAGTGGAAGGCACAGAGCAGGGGCTCGCTGATGCTGGCTATATTGGCCTGCTCCTGTGAAGCCTGCCCTGTCAGCTGTGGTTCATCTTTCCATCCACTCAGTGAACAGACATTATCACGTGCCTAAGTGTGTCAGACCTGCCAAGATGAGATCACAGGCTAGGGAGAAGAGGGGCATCTCTGGGGCAAGCAGTATAACTCCAGTCAGATTAAGATGCAGGGTGCATTTGGCAAAGGTGGAAGAGGTAGCAGAGGCTGCTTAGGCCACATCTGAGTCAGCCTGTCCCACGCCCCAGGTGAGCCGGGCCAGCTAGTGGGCCGCATCATCCAGAAAGACCCCCTGCGCCGCTTCGATGGCTACCTCAACCAGGGCGCCAACAATAAGAAGATTGCCAAGGATGTCTTCAAGAAAGGGGACCAGGCCTATCTCACTGGTGGGTGGGTCCCCAGCCCTTCACAGCCCCTTCCCAAGGGGGTGGAGAGGCATAGAGGACCTTCCCTCACCTTCAGAGAACATCTCCCCAGGCCTCCCCCACCCCAGCCCTTAGGATAACACAAGTCTTGAGCTCTAGCAAGTCCTGCCTGGCTCAAACCCCAGTCCAAGGTCACCTGGCCCAGGCTTTGCCTCATAAAACCCTCCTGCCAGGTGACGTCCTGGTGATGGATGAGCTGGGCTACCTATACTTCCGAGACCGCACAGGAGACACATTCCGCTGGAAAGGCGAGAATGTGTCCACCACTGAGGTGGAGGGCACACTCAGCCGCCTGTTGGACATGGCTGATGTGGCAGTGTATGGCGTCGAGGTGCCAGGTATGTGTGGGGAGAAGTGTGTATAGAGGCACCACTTGGGGGAACCTCCAGGCACTCACTGTCCACCTTACTGCCCTTAGGAACTGAGGGTCGGGCCGGAATGGCTGCTGTGGCCAACGCTACTGACAACTATGACCTGGAGCACTTTGCACAGGTCTTAGAGAAGGAGCTGCCCTTGTATGCCCGCCCTATCTTCCTGCGTTTCCTGCCTGAGCTGCACAAAACAGGTGTGTCCCTCTCCTGTAGCAGTTCTTGGCTTGCAGTTCTTGCAGCCCCCTTCCTGTTTCCTTCTGCAAAGACCCAACTGGCTGGGGGCGGCCCCCTATACTGAGGGTGGTGGGTTCCTGGTTCCGGCCAAACCGCAACCAAAAATAGCTGGGTGTTGTGGAGGGCACCTGTAGTCCCAGCTACTTGGGAGGCTGAGGCAAGAGAATCGCCTAAGCCCAGGAGTTGGAGGTTGCTGTGAGCTGTGTGACGCCAGGGCACTCTACTGAGGGCAATAAAGTGAAACTCCGTCTCTACAAAAAAAAAAAAAAAAAGAATCTCTTAGCCTCTTGAGGTCATTGTGAGC
>CAUYPK010166869.1:0-31020 GCA_963574355.1 Loris lydekkerianus
CTGTCTTTGCTCTTTCAGGTTTGTATTCAGTTACTTGTCAATTCTAGCCTCCTGTCTTCCTTTGTCTATAGGCTGACGATCCCCTGAGGGCCGGGTGCATCTTAGGTTCAGTAAAGCAGTCCTCTGGGTCAGCCCCACCCTTGGAACTTTCTGGCTCTGCACATGTGTTTCTTGTCCCGGTGCTCCACCTAGGCCAGTACCACCTCAGGGAAACACTTTACTCATGGGGCCTACATTTCAATCCCAGATCTGTTCCATGGTGGTTGCCACCTGAGTAGATGCCCCAGCCTCCTCTGGTTGCCCAGGGACACAGGGGCTGTGGGTTCAGAATATACAGGAGTGAGCCCTATTGTTGCTAAAAGACGGCTGCTGCTCTGTGTCTCGGGGCACCACCGTTCCAGTGTGGTTCCCTCTCAGCCAACCATCCTCTCCTCACTCCAGTGCCCCAGAGTCAGCACTGATCAGCTGCAGTTTAGGCCCTGTCCACATCCCTCGAGAAATCACCCAAGAATCTGGACTCCTGGGGGACAGGTATGCCTGGTGGGAGAACGCCATGACACCCTAGTGGGGGTGGTAGGTCCAGTTTTTAGAGGGTCTCTCCCATGGAGTGTAGTGGGAGGACGTTTGAAGTCTGCTCGTTTGTTTGTGGGGCACTTCGAGCCATTCTCATGGGGTAGGGGACTCCTGTCTGCTTGGTGATGGATTTTATAACTTTTGTTTGTATCCTTGTGGTCGCAGCTCACCTCTGCAGGGTTGATGTGCATTCTTCAACCTTCTCTCTTGGTGCAGCTCAAATTCACCTGGTTACTTGCTAAATTTCTGTCCTTTAACTCTCCTTCTGGATGGGAGCCTCTGTGGAAAGCTGGCTTCAGTCAGCCATCTTGTCTCCGCCCTATTTTGCTCTGATTGCAATTATTTTGACAACAGATGGTCCTTCTCATTGAATGTTGGAATACTTTCCCAGTCTACCAGTTCAATTAATTTTAATGGTACCTTTAAGGGCTTATGTTACAGTACCAGTGTGAAGGAACTGTAGAATTTTAAATAAAATAGGTTCTCTTCCCTTAAGCATTTACAGCTTTAGCAGATAATCAAACTTTCGAGAACCTATTTGACAAACTGGTTTGGGAATTGGCCTGTCAGAGATGGAGGTAGATATTGGTAGGGAAAACAATTATTATCTGCTAATATTATGGTTAGATGAAGTCAAGGGCAAAGCAGGCAGAGAAGTAAAATATCAGAAGAGGAAATCTAGTTTCCAAGGAGTTTTCTGGGAGAGAGAGATGCAGACATCAGCTTTCCTTAAACAAACATGAACAAAACATTGCTGTAATGTGTGGAAGGTCCCCTGTGGGTTTGTGACTCCAGAGGCCAATGTCCTACTTGTCAATCATACTGTGGTGACTGTCTTTGTAAGTCCCACCACAGGGTTAAGAGGACCAATGCCCCTAGCTTTGCTTTTTCTTTGTGAAATCCATTCCTGTGTGACATTATCTCATGTTCATTGTTTACCGAATAACAAAAGTATCATTCCCTGATTCTTGATTTCTGTCCTGCAGACTAGGACTCATTAGAGTTGTGTTTCAATACATACTGTGTTTTGAATAAGAATTCAAAAACATTTTGAAAGCCAGTTTCCTTTAAAATGGAAAAAATGATTTAGATTCTAAAACTTTCAGTCATAGCCTGATCAGATCCATTGATCATTATATATATATATTTTTTTTTTTTAATTTATTTAATTTATTATTTTTTTACAGTTTTGGGCAGGGCCGGGCTTGAACCCACCACTCCCAGTATATAGGGCCAGCACCCTACTCCTTGAGCCACAAGTGCTGCCCCATTGAGCATCATTTTTAGACAGAACTTGATCAGGTTACATGTTTATTTTTCTCTTCTATAACAAATATTTCACAATTATAGAGCTCTTGTTTAGTAATGAGATGAAACAACAATCAACAATAGTCTTTTTCTAAAATTGAGATTAATATTAGGGTGCATAAAGTTAGGTTACATTGTTTGCATTTGTTAGGTAAAGTCCAAGTTGTAGTTGAGCCCTTCATCCAGGAGGTGTGCCATATATCCCTACATTGTGCCCATTAGGCGAGAGCTTACCTAAGTCCTTCGTCCCTTCCCCCCTTCTAGATTTTGTGGGTTTTTTTTTTTTTTTTTTTTTTTGTTTGTTTGTTTTCTTCTCTTGTGTGGGCATGTAGTTGATTGTTTACTAGTTTCCTATTAGTATTGGATGCTGACTTTTCTAATCTTGTATTGCTTTACTTAGGAGAGGAGGTTCTTTAAATCCTTTCAGGTAAATATAAAAGGTGTAATGTCTCCATCTTTCTTTATGGCTGAATAGTATTGCATGGTATACATATGCCAACTCTTTTCCTGGGTTGATGGGCACTTGAGTTGATTGGCAGCTTGGCAATTATGAATTGAGCTGCAATAAACATTCTAGTCTGAATGTCCTTATGACAAAATATTTTTCTTTTCTTCTGAGTAGATACCTAGTAATGGGATTGTGGAATCAAGTGGAAAGTCTGTTTTTAGCTCTTGGAGAATTCTCCATACCTCTTTCCACAAAGGCTGTATTAGTTTGCAATGGTGTAAAAGTGTTCCCTTCTGTCCACAATGTATGCCAGCATCTGTAGCTTTGGGACTTTGTGATGTGAGCTGTTCTCACTAGGGTTAGGTGATATCTCAAGTTGGTCTTGATTTGCACTTCTCTGATGATTAAGGGTGGTGAGAATTTTTTTCATGTATTTATCATCCATCTTCTGTCTTGGGAGAAGGTTCTGTTCATGTTTCTTGCTCAGTGATAAAAGGAGTTGTTTGTTCCTTCCTTATTGATTAGAGTTTTTTATAGATTCTGTGTATTAACCCTTTGTAACCTGCAAATGTCTCCTCCCATGCTGAAGGTTGTCTATTTGCTTTACATGTTGTGTCCTCAGCTGGGCAGAAGCTTTTTAATTTGATCAGGTCCCATTTATTTATTAAAATGCCTTGAAATATGCCTAATGAAGGATGTGAAGGTTCTTTACAGAAAGAACTATGAAACTCTGAGAAAGGAAAGAGCTAAAGATATTAACAAATGGAAGACCATACAATGTTCACGGCTGAAAAGAAGCAACATTGTTAAAATATCTTTACTATTCAAAGCAAGATAGAGATTCAAGGCAATCCACATTAAAACATCAACATTATATTTTGAAGAACTTGAAAAAAATAGTTCTTCATTTCATATGGAACCAGAAAAAGTCCCACATAGCCAACATATTTCTAAGAAAAACAAATCTGGAGGCATCATATTACCAGAGGTCAGAATCTGTAGTGACCAATATAGCACAGTATTTGGCATAACAATAGAGAAATAGGTCTATGGAACAGAATAGAAAACTGACAGATGAAACCAGCCTCATATCACCATCTGATTTTTGATAAACCAAACGAACTCCTACACAGGGGAAAATAATCCCTATTTATTAATAATGAATAGTGCTGATGAAACTGGTGAGCCCCACGTAAAAAAGACTGACAATTGGATCTGCACACTTCACCACTTACAAAAATTGACTCATGATGGACAAAATATTTAAATCTAAGACACAAAATCATAAAAAGTTTAGAAGAAAGTATGGGAAAAACTCTTAATGTTATTAGCCTGGGGAAAGATTTTATGAAGAAGACTCCATTGGCAATTGCAGCATCACCAAAAATAAATCAATGATACTGCTTTGCTAACTCAAAGATTTTTATTTCAATATGTAGTAAAGTGTTGTTGTTTTTTTTTTTTTTAAATTAAATCATAGCTATTAATGCAATTGTGGGGACCATACACTGGTTTTATAGACCGTTTGACACTTTTTCATCACACTGGTTAACATGGCCTTCCTGGCATTTTCTTAGTTATTGTGTTAAGACATTTATATTCTACATTTACTAAGTTTCGCATATACCCTTGTAAGATGCACTGCAGGTGTAATTCTACCAATCACCCTCCCTCCACCCATCCTCCCTTCTCTCTCCCCTCTCTCTCCCCTTTCCCCATATTCTTAGGTTATAACTGGGTGATAGCTTTCATATGAAAGCCATAAATTAGTTTCATAGTAGGGCTGAGTACATTGGATATTTTTTCTTCCATTCATGAGATACTTTACTAAGAAGAATATGTTCCAGCTGTAGTAAAGTTTTATTGTAGTTACTTATAAGGTGCTTTTCAATAAAATATAACAGTAAATTTTTCAATGTAGTGGGCAAGGGTGGGCTATGTTGATTTACACAGAAAATTCAGTGTTTAAATTGGACATTTGAAGTACATAGAAACCTTAAAATTACTTAAAAATTTGTTTGTATCAATGTTGTTTGAATCTATACTGATCTAGGGTAAAATATTTCCATTGACAATTTCAAAAATAATTACTTAGGTTCTGTTTTGAAGATTGTGCTTGTACGATTTGGATGGGGACAATCTGGAAACTTTTTTTTACAGCAATATTCATTAATTCATTCACTTCATCTTTCATTTAAGTATCTATTTAGTACTTGTAATTTCTGGGGCATTATGTTATGTCCTAAATATGCAAAAATTGCTAATACATTCTTACCTTGACTCACAAGAAACTCACATGCAAATTTGCAGTTTAATATATATCACTGCATAATCAAAACCAGAAAGTACTGATGCCTTGTAGTCAGCCTGTGAAAACACTGCAAATTACTCACTGTCACGTTCATAGTGACAACCACCCGGTAGATAGTCTTTATCTCAGAGATGTTAAATTCAATGAGACTGTGTGTACACATCTGCTTGTGTGTCCGTGTGACAGGAAATAAGAGATAAAGGAGTTGTTTTAAACTTTATTAAGAAATAAAGTTTGCCTTTCATAAAATATGAAATTAGCATATAGTTTTTTTCCAAATATAGACTCACAGCAGTGATGTACTGGATATGGCTTATACTACTTAATAGCTCTTGAAAGTTGGCTTGCATTTTTAGGAATTTTGTGGGCTGATTGTTAAGTATGCCATTATTAAAAATTAATAACAAACTTACAATTAAATAAGTTATATTTAATAAAGGGACTAGATTCAAAAGGCACCACCTCCTAATTGTTTTACAGTGTTTTACTGTTTTCTGTGCTGTTAGGTTTTGTTTACATGCGTCTGTATTCAGGAGAAACTATATAATAGAGTTCCACTGTCCATCTCATTCCACCTCTATGTTCAGTGATATCTGGTGATAGCTTGAAATCTGCCTTGGGAATATTTACACTTTAAAAATAGATAAACACTGCAAATCATGTCCTCCCCCTTCTGAACTTCAAAAGACCATTGTCTTGAATGACTATTATCAAAAAGTCTAAAAGATAAAAAGTGTTGGTGAGGGTGAAGAGAAAAGGGAACCTTTGCATACTGGTGGTGGGAAGGTAAATTGGCACAGCTGTTATGGAAAACACTATGAAGGGTCCTCAAAAAATTAACACTGGAACTAACCTTCTGACTTGTATGTACATAACTAAATGAAATAAAGGGAGTATGTCAAACAGATATCTGCACTTCTTATTTGTCGTAGTGTTATTCACAATAGCCCAGATATGGAGCAAATGTAAGTGGCTGTCAGTGGATAAAGAAAGAAAATGTAGTATAAATAGGCAATGGAATATTATTCACCCTTAAAAATATGAGGAAATCGTGTCATTTAGAACATGGGTGAACCTTCAGGACATTATGTTAAATGGAATAAACCAGACCCAGAAAGGCAAATACTGTACAATCTCACTTACATGGATGTATGTAGGATCATAGCAGCAGAGAGTAGAATGGTGGTCACAAGCAGGCAGAAGTTGGAAAGAATGGAGAAATGTTGGTCAAAAGATTCAAAGTTTCTGTTGTGCAGGATGAATAAAGTTCTGGAGGTGTGGTGACTATGGTTAATAATGCTGCATTGTATACTTGAATTTGCTAAGGACAGGTCTTAAACACACACCAAAAAATAGTAACTGATGGGTATATTAATTTGCTTAATTATGGTGATCATTTTACAGTATACACATATACTAAAACATCAAATTGTATATCTTAAATGTATAGAATTTTAAATTTTCAACTATACCTCCATAAAGTGGGGGGGGAGGGAGAGGCTACTAAACATTTGTCAGTACACCACTGACTCACATTTAAGGCTCACCTCCCTTTTTGAGTTTCAAAGGGTAGAATCACAACCTCATTAACATTCTTTTTCTTTCCTCCCAATTTGTCACTTCTCACCTTCTCAGACTTGAATGAAGCAGATGGCAAATCTGTGAACTAATTAATCACTGTTCTTGGAGTTATATTTTGTGTTTAGGTGAGCTAATGTAGGACGCGGATTAGACTGCCACTTCCTAAATCAAGCCACAAACAGAATCTACCTCGCTTGAGCCACGATGTTTAGAAAACAAGTGAACCCAGAATTAAAATGGGCATGAAAAAGCTTGTTTAGTGCCTTGTCAGTTATGAAGCTCTATGTGAAGATGCAGAATCAATGAATACACATCACAGATAAACATTCATTCATGATCGTGCCAGTGCTTTGTCATTAGGAGAGCAGGTGAGGACCAGTCATCAATAAATTAGCAGTTGGATAAGGGGCTCTTTTACCACTGGAACTTCACCCTGAGAGTGAGAACAATGTAATCTAAAAATGTGTACCTTTGTATTAATTTGAAATAGAAAAATATATAAAAATAAAATTAGCATTTGAAGGAGAAATATTTATCTCTTATAAGTCTTTGACTATGCCCTATAATAGTGCAGGGTATAGTACATGAAAGAAAACCTATATGTATAGTAAAATACTTTTAGATATATTACAGCTCTTCTATTTTTTATTTTATAAACATTAAACTCATTGTCATTGTTTCTGCAGTTTTATTAGGCCCTAATTATGTTTTAATTGAAGACACAACAAGAAAGGCAGCTTAGATGGCTTAGAGTCTTGATGGAAATCACACATAAAATAAACATGAAAAAGGAATAAAATAATATTTAAGAAGAAAAACCTGCTTTGAGATAGTTTATAATTGACATACTTCTCTAACATATTTTACAGAAGTAATATTTATTCTTTATGAGACAGCAGTTTATAAAACTTTATTTATTTCTCTGTTAATAGATGAGAAGTTGGCAATTGTTTTCTGCAAAGGGCCAGCTAGTAAAGATTTTAGGCTTTACAGTCCACAGAGTCTCTGTTGCAATGATTCAACTTTGATACTGCTGTATAAATAATTGCAGGTGGCTTTGTTCCCATGAACTCACAGGGCTATGATTGGGTAGTCACCCCAGCTCATTTGCTCAAAATAGATGTTCTCCTTTAGGACCTGAATTACTTGATTAGGAGTTCTATTTTGATCACATTACCTGAGAAATACCAAATTCTCTGGAGACTGGTTTTGCCAAGGAAATAAGGGTGTGGATTGAGGTAGTTATCTAGAAGTTTGAGACTCTGAAATAGTTCCTCAATTATTTGCATGTATTATGTGGAAATATGTATCTGGATAACTCCAGCCTATTAACAATTTTCACATTTAACCATGATGTCAAATTTGTAAGAATGTACTGAAATTATTTCTGCATTTGATTCTGTTAGGCCCCCTTTTTCCTAATCTACTCTTGGCCTTCCTCTGTCTTTACCCCCTTTACCATATACCTAGTTATGAACAGCCGACTAGGATTTTACTTTACTCATAGGGACCCATTGACTTGTGATTCTTTAAAGAACCATTGACCTCTGCTTGGGCCACAATTCAGATATAAACTACAACCCCTACATTTATCTAGAGATGCTGAAATGAATTCTACTTTGGCTCCAATATATCATGGTTCATTGGCACTTAATGTCTGTGAATGCAATACAGATGATACAAATCCCACATTAAATCAATGGCATGTTGCTATTGAGGTAATGCAAAAAAAGGAATAAGCAATCCAATCTCATAGGTATAGGTTATAGGAAAGAAAGCTTAAGATTATAAGGGTAAGAGTAAATATTTCAATGCATATGTCTTTCCTGTACTTGTACACAAAGATTTTCACCAGACGGAGTTGATCTCATCACTCATTCATAGAGAATGGTGAAGATTATGTAAAGTAGCAGGTGTTGGGGGGTGGGAGAAATTCATTGACATACGTGATGTATTTATTAAAGAAAAGTAAGTTAAAAATAACACAGGTTATCTGTGTTTGAAGTGAGATGCAAATTGCTGAGAGAAAATTTTTGAAAGCACTGTTTATACACATGTGAATCCAAATCCACAGGTTCATAACTGTTCAAGTGCAACTAATTGTGCCTATATTTGGTCCTATAGCAGGGCAGGTAGCCAATTGCATCTCTAATTAATTACGCAAGGGTAATTAGTTCAATATATAATTTTTGTTGCAATGCTTTTTTTTTTGGCACGTGGTTTTGGAGAAACCTCTTGAGATATTGCCAGCTCTTTTCAGCTACTGTTTGGCCTTGCTTTTAACAGTCACGCATAGCAGCTTAGCACACCTGTGCTAAAAACCAGTGGAAGGCAATCCTTTTTAAAGGCTCAAACGTAACCCATTCTCTGGGTTCATTCTCTCATAAAATGAGTGTAACTAATTAGAATAGCAAAAATGTTAACTTTTTATTACAAGACTCTGTTAATGCAGTTGCTTCAGTTTGCCATTATTCCTTAATAAGATACAATAAAATCACCATAATGCATGTAAACAACTATCCTCTCTGGGATAAAATTGGATTAATGACATATTTTGTGTTTGTAGAAACAAACACCATTTAGCAGCCATTCCTCTCGAGAGATTTTTCTAAACCAGCAACCAGGTACTTATTCTAGACATAAAAGGAAAACATAGTTAATAATATTGAAAGGTTATTAGTGCAACAGGATACTTATCATTCTTGCAAATGAAGAAAGCAGGTTCATTTAAAAGAGTCATAAAGAAAATTTGCATATTTATATGAAACGCGAGACTGTTAGCTTTCTATCTTTCAAGGTTTAAAGTTATTTTTAATTATAAGGTCCCTTGTGATTAGAAGATGACAAAGAAGAGCACTCATTTCTAAATTGGGAATCTGAAAGTAATCTTTGTTAACAACCGCATTTTTGAATAGTAAGATAGAAAACTTTCGGATGGTAAGATGGCATTTCCAGCTTAATTAACTTTGGCTTAACAGTGGTAGATGAATAGATTCTCTGTTTAACACGAGGCAGACCTATGTCGCACACATCTCTCTGCATTCTGCACCTGACTGAATTCTACTTTGGCTCCATCTTTTAAAAGATGGGTTAGCACTATCTTTTAAAATGGACAGGGTAGACAATTTCACATATTAATAGGTTTGCTCACATTCTTCTTGTTTTTAAGTGAAAATGATACTTTTTTTTTAATTGAGAACAGATTTAGAAATTAGAGAACAGCCCAGTGTATGGGTTTCCTACTGCTGTTACAATAAACTATCACAAACGTGACACAAAATAAATTTTTATCTTATATTTCTGGAGGTCAGTTGTATGAAATGGATTTCACTGGACTAAAGTCAAGGTGTTGGCAGGTTTGCATTCATCCTCGAGGCTTTCGGAGAAAGTCTGTGTCCTTATTTTTTCTAGCTTCTTGAGGTGCCTGTGCTGCTCCTTGGCCGGGGTCCCTTTTCCTCCATCTTCAAAGCCAGCAGTGGTATCCCTGACTTCTAATTTAATCATCACCTCCTTTCTCTGGTGCTCTGACTGTCCTGCAGTCCTGCCTTGCTGTGACGGGGATCCTGGTAATAACACTGGGTCCACCTGGGTAATTCAGGACTATCTTCCTGTCTCAAGAGCCTTCATTTCGTATGTTAATTCAATAAATCCTTTTTGCCACAGGTTTCAAGGATTAGGACATTCCGACTATCAGGCTCAGACATGACTTGACTGACTTCATCCTGTTTGCTCAACTTCTTCACATGTTCTTCAGTTTCTTAGTGTTTTTGTCGGTGGGTTTCTGGTGAATGTGTCTGTTTTAACGATCAGTAGTACCATGATCCATTCCCTTCTCTACCTCTCCATTTTTATTATTCATTCATGAACTAGATATTTATTACCTATATGGTGCATCACTCTGGATAAAATGAAATGCATCAGTGATGAGATGCAGCGGATTCTGTAGAGGTAGACAAGTTCTTCTTTTTAAATAATTGCAAATTAGTTTCAAGACACAGAATACAGGCTGACAAACCATGACTGCCCTTCAGTAGCTTTGATTTGTGAAATTACCCTGGTTACAGTGATAAAGGGAAGACAACCTAATAGGTGCTAAGACTTTAAGGAAAGAAATTAACAGTGTATCACAAACACAAGGAAAAAAAACCCCCTTATTTACCATCTGTAGAATGTTACCATTTTAGTACCATCATTCATTTAAAATTCATTTTTAAAAAACGGAGTCTTTTGTGGGCAAGTCAAATGAGCTAAGTGAATGTGAGGTCTACTCGAGACTTTCTCATATCAGTGATTTTCAGTAAAATAAACAAGAAAGCCATGCTAGACGCAGAAAAGGAAGAAGCGTATTTTCTCCAGATGAGGAAAACATTTATGACATCTCACACAAATTCCATTTTTTAATGTTTTCTTTTATAGAGATAGTCTCTAATATGCTTTGATATGCTACGCAACACCGTAATGTTTTCTGAAGGACCTAATGCATTTTGCAGTGATTTACGTGTGTTGCATTTAATAAAGAGAAATTTATGAGAAACGTTGACTCTTAAAGGTGACTGTTCAGTGGTTCTGCAGTAATTCTTTGAGTTTCAATCAAATCTGAACTGATTGAAGCGCCTTCTCTGATAAAACTGTGAAGCTCTGCACTTTCTGTTCCTTTCAAGCATGAGGCTTTGTCTTCCAGGAACTCCACTAAAAGCTTCCAGTTCAATGGATGAACTTCTCCTTTTACTTCACTGTGAAGAGGTCAAATTCTATTTCCCCCTCCAATCACCTCTCACCACTTACAAGAGCCGTGATGCAGGCTGAGTTATTGAAAATCCCATTTTACCTTGAGATGCTGCAGTTCGTACTTTCAAGGCTTCTAATCAGAGATGGCATTTTCCTGTCCCTGCTGATTCTTTTACTGATGAAATCATTTCTCTTGTATTTTTTGGTGTTTAAAGAAGCCTCAGAAAGGCCCTCCCTCTGAGACTTCATGCAAATTTACATATTACTGCCTGAGCATCATAAAATGAACTGATTTGGGGATTGTTCCTATTTGATGCAATGGCAAAAATGGGAAATAGCTTAGTATTAAGTAGTGTGGGAGGATGAAGTTAAAGGTGCATTCCCAGCACCTAGTTGATTTAGAGAAAAAAAGTCATTTTGATAATATTTTTAAATGGTGTCCACATGATAGGTTCTAGAAACAGTTAATATGAAATTGTTCTCAAGTTTTTTAAGTGCTTCAAGTTTGGAAAGTTATTGTTTTGGTTATTATGTATATCAAAAACATGTAAATGTGCATATATATGCATGCTTGCAATATATATGTGTAAGTGTGTGAATAAATGCAACAGTTAAAAATTATTTAAATTTCAAAATAGTTTCATTTAGAGATAGGCCAGGAAGTGAGATAATGTTTATAACTCCACTATTTGAACACTTTGAACAAATGTACTTTCTTTTTTTTTTTTTTTTTTGTGACAGAGTCTCAAGCTGTCGCCCTGGGTAGAGTGCTGTGGTGTCACAGCTCACAGCAACCTCCAACTCTTGGGCTTAAGCGATTCTCTTGCCTCAGCCTCCCAAGTAGCTGGGACCACAGGCACTTGCCACAATGCCCAGCTATTTTTTTGTTGCAGTTGTCATTGTTGGTTAGCTGGTCCGGGCTAGGCTCGAACCTACCAGCCTCCGTGCATGTGGCTGGTGCTGTAACCACTGTGCTATGGGCACTGAGCCTTTATTTTCTTGTTTGTAACATAAGCAATTGTGATATCTGTGATATTGATTTACAGGTTTTGTGAGTTTACCTTAAGATACTTATTTCCAAGATGTCTACACTATTCAAAATAATTAAGAACAATTAGGGATCTTGCGACTGATAGTATTGCTCTAACTTTGGTCATGACCACTGGCCTAAACAGCCTCATGTTTGATATAGGAAGATAATCATTTTTCAACATAAAAATCTCATAGTTCTTTATAATTTGGCTGAATATTAGCATTAAATATTTAGCAGGGATCACATAGAGGGCAAGATTTAAAACATAAACATTGAACTGCATTGAATCCTTAAAATAATAAGATCTTTTTTTTTTTTTTTAAATCTAAATCCATTCATTTATCCATAATTTATCAGAAAACTCTTTCTATAACACACTCCAAATACTTATCATGGAATTGTGACTTTCCTAAGAGATGGAAATAACTTCATGCCTCTGTGGTGTTCACTGGATAAAGATTCCACAGTTGCAATCACAGGACCGGTTGAGCTTCCATTTTTGTTGTCCTCCTCTGCTTTTTATTGACTTCTAAGCATATTGCAGAAACAAAGCAGAAATGAACATTGTAAGTCATTGAGACATGTAATAAAATGTTGATAAGTGACCTTGTATAGTAGACACTCTACGAATGCCTTCCGGAGATCTGTCCTTAACCATCAAGAATGGTAAGTAAACCAGTAATTTTGCTCCCTATCTCAATATTAAATTTATTATGACAAAAATTCCAGTTATGATTTATATAAGCTTCACTGTGACAAGGTCTGTATAAATGTACTGTTATTCTAATGTAAACTTCATGACTGTGATGTTATCTTACTAAGAAATTCTGCAACATCAGAATTCAAAGACATACTGAAATCTATTCTCTTGAGGTGTCATGAACTGTGAGATCCAATGAGATACAGTGGTTCAGATGACACCTGAGGTTATAGAATCAACTGTCAGGATATTTAATAGTGTATAATTAAGAGGTATTTCATAATATAAAAGGAGGAACAGAATTAAAGTCTGAGGATTTTGTTTCTTGTATAGATCTAGCTTATGTAGTCATGGGATTTATCTAAAGTCTTATTATTTCTAAATCAAAGAACCTTATTCAGTGATACAAAAATACTCTCCTATCCCTTAAATTTTTATGATTTTTTTAATGATTCAGGCCCTTATGATCACATACTTAAAAGTAACTAACAAGTTGACCTGCTTCCAATTTTTTTCTCCAATCCATTCTGCACGATTCCTTCAGATTAGGCATTGCACAGTATTTTCTCTTGCTATTTCCATCTTAAGTTGTGGCTCAGTCCTTGATGGCAGGACAAAGTTTACACTCATTAAAGTTTTACTTTTATCTGCCTTTTTCACTTTTAGTACTGACTTCTCGTATACACATTTTCAGTGTTACAGCCAGTTTACTGAAAGGAAACCAAATCTAAGCAAACTAACCAACTTGATAACCAACAAAACAAAACCAAGAATGGATTTTCAGGTGTATTCCCTGAGTCAGAATGCCCTTTCTCCTTTTTGTGCATCCAACCTAATTTTTTCTCTACTTCTTTAGTGCTCTGTTTGGCACTTTGATCTAAGTTTCCAAATCTTTCCAAAATGCAGTATAGCCAGTACATTCAGTAATCTGTATTGCTCTTTCGCCATATTTTACAAGAAGTCTTTAATGCTTGGCTTATGTTATAATCTGACTCTCCTATATTTATGGTTTTCAGCAATCCTCCCTTATGAGCAGTTTCACTTTCTGTGATTTCAGTTACCTGTAGTACAGCACAGTAAGATAGTTTGAGAGAGAGAAAGACGCATATAACTTTCATTATGTTATGCTGCTATAATTGTTCTACTTTATTATTTGTTGTAAATATCTTACTGTGCCTACTGTGTAAATTAAACTTTATCATAGCTATGTACGCATAGGAAAATGCACAGCATAGGTAGGGTTTGGTAGGATCGTGGTTTCAGGCATCTTCTGGAGGTGTGAGAATGTATCTTCAAAATATAAGGGAGATACTTTTCCATATGCTCACTGCTTTTCTTCTCAAATAGAATATAGAATTTTCGAGGAAAGAAGCATGTGTATACGTCTTTCTATTATTCTTGGCTTATGCACAGTGTTTTTAGTGAGAACCCTACTTACTCTACAAAAAATAAAATATGTGGGTGTGGTGGCACATGTCTGTAGTTTTAGCTGCTCAGGAGACTGGGCCAGGAGCATCTCTTGAGCCTAGGAATGTGAGGTTGCAGTGAGCTATGATGGCACCACTGAACTCTAGTCTGGATGAGAGAGTGAGGTCCTGTCGTTCCCCCCCCCCCCAAAAAAAAAAATGATGTTCAGTAAATATTTGCTGAAGCAAAATATATTTTGGAACCTTTTAATTTTCAAAGAATTAAAACAATCTATTTTTTCTGATGCAAGAAAAATGTTAGATGAAATTCAAATACAACATATTTTCTTTTTCTTTTTTTTTGTACAACATTTTCTATTAAGGTAATATGAAGTAATATTACGAGACTAAGTAAATCCTAATAAGGATATATGTGTTAGACCCATGACTAATGATTAAATGTTATTCTATCATTGGGTTCTTATTGAGATCCTGTTAGATTCTTCACTGTATAATGAGTGCTGTGTTTATCTTGGTGCAACTCAGGTAAAACTGGATCTTCTGGCTCTTACTGTAAGGACCATTCAGCTCAGTGTCAGATCTAAAATCAACACAAACATGTATTCAAATACTGAAAAATAATGTCTGAGCTTCTCAAAGCTACCTTGACAATACTAAGAAATGTTTTCAAGGTATATGGTAATAAGAAATGTAGCAAAACTTTAAAAAATTATGCCTAATATAAGTTCCTCAGCAAAGCATTCTAAAATTCCTCAAGGCATCTGAATATTTTTATTCCTTAGGAGTCCTTTGTGAGTCTGTTCTCTACTTCCCATGGTTTTTCCTTACTCCATTTTTTTTGCACTATCTCTATCAGTACCACAAAATCTTCAGAGCAGGTCAACCCAAAGACTCCTGACCAGCATGGGGAGAGAGAAGGCTGTGAAGACTCACACTTCAATATTGCCGTCTGTGGCACGCATTCTATTGTTCAAGACTGAAGAAAGTCAAGGTCAGAGAGACTATACATGGATAGAACTCACCCAAGGTCACCATCCAGCTAATATGGGTGCACAGAAAACTACCCTAGAGCTTATGGGTGTAGTACCATTTTAATAGTCTTGTAGATCCTGTGGGTCAGGAATTTTGGACGGGTCATGGCAGGGACATGATGTCTAGGACTACAGATGACTGATGGGGCTGTCATTTATGGAGATGTCTTGGTTTACGTATCTGGTAGTTGATGTAGCTGTTGGCTGGGCTTTCAGCTCATCTTCGTCAGGAACAGCTACATGTGGCTCCTCCAGGGCTCACTTTCCATGGACTACTTCAGGCTTTCTCATGGCAGAGTGGCTAGGTACCAAGAATTACCACTTCAAGAAAGCAAAGCAGAAGCATAGGCCATTTTTATGGCCAAACCATAAAAATTACACGTCACTTTTGCCATACTCTGTTGTCTGGGCAATCATAAAGTTCTTCCCAGGTTCATGTGTGGGGAGGAGGGGGGGTATGTACATATCTTACTATTTACAGGGATGACTGTCAGGGCGTGGTGGATGAAGAGCATGGTGGGGGTGGGGGATACAGTTGCAGCCAGCTTTGGAAAATATGATCTTCCATAATCACAGAGGTAGTAAGTAGCAGAATAGGAACTTTCATTTATTTATTTATTCATAATAATAATATTTTTAAAAAATTGTTTTCGCCCTCAGTAGAGTGCCGTGGCGTCACAGCTCATAGCAACCTCAAATTCTTGGGCTTAAGCGATTCTCTTGCCTCAGCCTCCCAAGTAGCTGGGACTACAGGTGCCTGCCACAAGGCCCGACTATTTTTTGTTGCGGTTGTTATTGTTGTTTAGCTGGCCCGGGCTGAATTTGAACCTGCCAGCCTTGGTGTATGTGGCTGGTAGTGTAACCACTGTGCTACGGGCACTGAGCCAGAACAGGAGCTTTTAAAAACTACTAACATATGACTGGCATACAAAAACCTGTACATATTTACTGTATACAACTTGATGAATTTTCAAACAAGTATATATAAATGAAACTGTCAGCACAATATATGCCATAAACATACTCATCACCTCTGAAAAATTTCCTCTTTATTATATGTAATAAATGAATAAATAATTACTATATTTTTTGTGTTAAGGATACTCATACCCTCAGCACATTTTTAAGTATATGACACAATACTTTTATCTATAACCACTATACTGAACATTAGATACCCAGGGATAATTGACCTTGTATAGCTGACGCTTTTCAACTATTAACTAGTATATCTCCACTTCTGCCTCAAAGTAGGAATTTGAATCAAGGGATTTTTCTGACTCCAATTCCCAGCACTTTTGATCAGTATATTAAATCGATTTTCTAGTACTAATAAAACATCTGTTATAATGTAGAATTATACTCATTAAATTTCATACATCAGTAAGTAATTTGAAATGGTATGTATTTGAGAAACTGCTGGATTAAATAAGAAAAATTGTCCCCAAAAAGTTTACCATTGCCCAAAATAATAATGGGGAGGACTTTATCCTCTTGGAAAACCATGTCTTTCTGATATGGTAATGGCTTCCATTATGTTACTCTGATGTTTTAAAATGAAACGTCAAATATACTGTAGTACTTAAAACATGAAGCAAGCTTGTTATACTCAGTTTGACATTTTGCTATATTTCCATTAAGTTGTATCTACTGGATAGATCAAATATTGTAGTTAGTGGAGAAGCCCAAGGGGAAATATTTTTGGATGGATGTACATACGTGATTTATTGATTGATAGCACTAGTTAGTGTTTATTGGGGGCTCCCAATGTGCCCTGTTCTTTCCATGGTTTATTATTTTGAATCCTCTTAATAACTCTATGAGAAAGGTTATTCGTTAATTTTTTATAAATGGAGCAGCCAGGAAATGTTTTGATAATTTATTCAAGATCAGCTGAACAGAGGTGGGATGGAACCCAAGCAATCTGGCTCAGATTGTGTCTATGAATCCAGAGCCTCACACTTAAACACTTTTTTGTCAGTTTGTATCATGTCTGAAATACAAAGTCTCATTTACTTTTTTGGTTATTTACACCTCAGATATTCACAAGATGACACCTTGATGTGATGCCGGCTTGCCTATGTTGCCTGTGCAATGTTGGTCATGGCACAATGCTATACATCTCTGTAAAGCTGCTGTAGTTTAGGAAATGCTTGGAACATGTTGTTTGTTTTGTTACTCTTAAAATTCTATGACTTATAGTTATCCACGTTTTGTAAATGAGGAGGAGCTTCAGAGTTAAAATGGAACAGTTTGTCACTTTCATTTCAGAAAGTAAAGTGAATTATGACTTTAAGTATTTCTCTTTTCTTGCCCTTTGGTGCCTCTCAGAAGAATACACTTCCAGCTGTGTGTGCACACATGTATGCTTGCTCAGAGTAAGAGGTGAGAGGTGCAGGAGGAATGAGATCACAGGACGGGACTAACTCACTTTATCAGACATATAAAATGTGTTGTAGAATCAAACAAACTGCTCAGGAAAGTCAGTGCTCTCTTCTGGGCTATTCTGACCCCTAACCTCTTACATGTTATTGCAGCCTCTGGTGACCAGGGTGAATTAACAGAGGGATGCATTGAAAACCATTGCTTCCTTGACTTAAAGTTTGTAAATATGGTCTCAATTAATTATAAGCCGCGTTGAATGATGGGGTAAGGAGGTGGCCTGTATGTAGAACACTGCTCCTGAAATGTCAAAGGAGGCGAATTGCGTCGAGTATATATTCTGATGGAGTGCTCCTCCCATAACTCAATTTTAATTGAAAAGAATTCTTTTTTTCGCCCATGAGGACACTTTATTGACTCCAAAGTCTATTTCCAAGGCTCTAACCATAGAAATCTTTACAGGAACCATCAATGATTGATTAATGTTAGAGAACTGTTTTCAGAACATTTTGACAAGCTATTAGCATTCAGGTTGACAGAGGTTAGCCTGACAGCTTACCACTGTCATGTTACTTGCAGACTGTACTACAGTTTTTATAATTCTGAGATTTTAACTCAGGGTATAATGTCATCGTGCTCCCTGGAATGCTGCCTGCAGTTTGGGCGGCCACATCCCAAGACAGACATAATAGCATGGAGGAAAGTCCAGGGTGAACAACTGGAAAAGGAAAGGGGAGATTCTCCAGATAGAGATACACTCAGAGTATCAGACTATGTTTAGAATAAAAGTGTTAAAAGATAGTATGAATATGGCAGCTCCTGTGGCTCAAAGAGGTAGGTCGCTGGCCACATATATCGGAGGTTGTGGGTTCAAATGTGGCCCTGGGCAAAAACTACAAAAAGAAAAAAACAAAACAAAACAAACAAAAACAATAGCATGAATAGGGCAATGTGGCTGAAGTCCAGAAATGAGTCAAGGCCATGGAAGGAAAGGATTTTTTATTTAAGGGAGGTACCTTTAGGAGTTTTTAGTTTTTAAAAACTTCTGTTTTTAAAAGCAGAAGTTTGCGGTTTCCATATCAGGTAGTTAGATATAGTCTGGAAATATAATTGATTGATTAAAGAATGTTTAAGTGAAATTAAGAATATCACACATGTAAGAAGTTGTTTAGAGGAAGCCTGTTGCATCCGTGCCTGTTTCTAACCATTTGAGGTTGACATCACAATGGGTGATGGTTGTGTCTCATGACAAAACATCTTTGACGACTGTGTCGGAAGTGGAAATTTGGGCATGTTTGTGCCAGCGGGACATTGCTTTTGTACTTAAATGCCTCATCTCCTTTTGTTGCTGTAGTTTGAATGTTTTTGTCATCTGCAAAACTCATGTTGAAATTTAATTGCTAACATAAAGGTATCAGCCAGCAGGATTAAGTTGTGATTAGCCTTCATGGATAAGGTTCTTCCCTCATGAATGGATTTAAAGAGAGTAAAGAAAGGTCTTTGTGGAGCGGGTTCTCTCTGTTTGCCATCTGCTATGTGAACTTGAAGGCTGCTTCCCCTTCAGAGGACACCACATTCCAAGGCACCACCTTGGAGTCAGAATTGCCATACCTGCCAATGCCTTAATATTGGACTTTCCAGCTTTCAGAACTGTAGGCTGATAAATTTCTGTTCTTCATAAATTACCCATTCTGTCATATTCTGCTGTAACAGCACAAAATGGACTAAGACATTTGTTCTTCTCTACATGGTGATGTTCACAGATTATCTCAATCTTATTTGTTGTTGATTCCTTTCTCTCCATACTTCTGATAAGGAATGCATGGATTTTATTTGTGACCGAAAGACAGGTATTCCAGAGAAAAATTGCATGGAAATGGTGACAGACAAGCTCTATTGCTAAATTTAATTCGGCGTGGCATAGTCCATATATATGGTGTCCATAAAGTCTATGGACACTCATTTAAAATTTAGCAATTTTAAAACAGTTGTCTATTTGATGGACTTTATGGACATCCTGTGTCTGTCTATATCACTGTCTATACATGTCTCTATAAATTAGTATATAAGTCTATAACCTGTTAACTCATTATTTTTGTTTCTTTGGCTTATGAAATCGGTCTTGCTACTTTAGACTGAAGGCTTATATTGAAATCTGATTTTTTTTTTGCATTTTTCCTTCTATTGACTCTTTGAATTGCTGAATGCTAGTGTGTATGTGTGCGTGTCAAAAGACTGCAGTTTATGGGGCATCCGACGTAAGCTGCCCAACGTGCCAGCTGTAAGGAGCTAATGATTCGGCAGCAGGGCCATGAGTGATGAAACCAGGCTTGCCAATTTCTGTGCTTTACTTTTCCTGTTGACCTTGAGTAAGTTCAGAGTGGTGAATAGGCATTGGAACACTTCCCTGCTGAGTTTCAAGTGCTTACCTTGTTATGACCTCATATAATGTAGTAAATTTGACAAGTACTCTGTACTAGTTGGGGAATCAAGGACAATAAAGCTATAATCGCAAGGACTAGCAAAGATATTAGAACTGGGAAGTGAATTTCAGACATTAATACATGGAAATTATGCTGATCTCATGGAAAGATCAATTTATTAGATAATATAAATAAATATAGTAGTTTCCTTTTATTTGTGGGAAATATGTTCCAAGACCTGAATACATACCTGAAACCTCAGACATTATGTTTTTTCCTTATACATACATATCTCTGATAAACTTTAATTTATAAATTAGGTATAGTAAAAGATTAAAAATAACAACTAATAATAAAATATAACAATTATACCAATGCTGTTTAATAAAAGTTATATAAATGTGGTCTCTCAAAGTATCTGTATTCACGCTGCTGTTTGTGATGACGTGAGGTGATAAAATGCATAGGTGATGAGAAACATGAGGTGAATGATGTAGGCATTATGACATAGTGTTAGGCTACTGTTAACCTTACTGTGTCAGAAGGAAGAACATCGTTTCCAGTGATCCTAGATCATTGAGCCATGCCGGTGTTGGCTGTTGGATGTCAGAAGTAGATGATGTTGATGGTTGGATATCCATAGTATTTGGTGTCGATGGCTTCCATGGTCCCTTCACGGTCACCTCTTGTCGGGGTCTCATCTGGGTCACCTCTTGTCGAGGCCCAGGATTGACCAAGTCTCCAGTCCCAGCCTGTCTAGCTATGTTCTGGACGCAGACGGCAGTGCTATCTAACTTGGGAACAATTACCCTTAGGTGCCTAAGGACTATTTGCTTTAGCAGAAGGGAGAGAGAGAGAAAAGACAGTCTTTGAGGGAGAAAAGCAATCTCAGTAAGAGAATGAATTTTAGCAGTCTTTCATAGATAGACGCTGTGCAGGAGAAGTGACAGAGTCAGAGTGAGTGGGTCCATGAAAGAATGTACCTACACTCCCGACTGCCTTTGCCTGCAGCTTCTTATAGAGATGTAATCTCGTGTCTCTTGCACCACAGGTGTAGAGACTGCTGATCACTGATGCTCTCGTCTAGTCTAGCAAGCTCTCATGTTAGGAGAGCCAAGTCTCTCCCCATGCCCTTATCACCAAGGTGTTTCTTAAGATTACTGAATGTTTCAAGCTTCTCCTTTCCACCTGTTATATGGTCCACTACAATTTGACAGGTTTTTTTTTTTTTTTGCCAAAATCTTTTGAAAGAACATTGTAATCAGAAGTTGTTGTCTCTTTTTGTTTTAACTCATCAAAGTATTGCTGCAAAGGTTGTAATCTTTCGGTGATCATATGGGTGATTTTAATACTACATTCCATTGGGGGATTTTATTCCACCATTTTGTTCTTCAAGGTCTACACAGTTTGAAACACTTTGGCAAATTTCCATCATGTACATATTTCTAGTCTTACTTCAGTTCCTTTGTAGGGGACTCGACATGTTCTTCTAGTTCTTCATTTGTTAACATTTCTTGAAGGCCTTCAATACCTTCTTCCACCTCCTCACCAAACATGTTGACAAATCTTTCTCTACCAACTTAGCACTTACTTGCTACTTGAATCATTCTCCTGATTTTTTTGTCAACCCCTAGGAAGCCTTTAAAATCATTCATAATACTCTATAAGTTCTTGCAGCAAGCATTTACAGTTTCTGATTTTAATTCACCCATTGCAGCTGTGATGAATGCTACTGTGTCAGCAATAGTAAATGATTTCCAGCACCACATTATGTACAGATCAGGGTCTGCATCCATTGCTGATGGAATGCCATCACATACCAGGCAGGTGCACGTGGCCTTGACAGAAACCAGACGATGCCCTGGTCAGGGGACTAAAGCAATGAGATGGTATTCAGAGGTAAATGTATAACTTTGGCATTTTTATTTTCATAGCAAACAGATAAAGGATGGCCAGGTGCATGCTTTAAATTCCAACCATTCTCTTCCAAGTGTTTTTTCACTTGCTTCTGAGTTGAAGCGTTGGTGGAAACATTCTGTAAACAAGATGGCTCACACTTTATGATTATATTGCTCAAACATGGGCAGATAATTTCTTTCTTTTTTAAGCACACGTGGATTATTCTCTTTGTGCACAATGCCTGGCTTTGTTGTATGCCCTGCAGCATTGCCACACAGTACCAAAGTTAATCTGATCTTCCGTGTCTTACGCCCTGGTGCTTCCTTTGCAGTTTTATTGATGTTGGTTCTACTGCACATTTTCTTCCAGAAGAGACTGTTTTCATTGCAATTGAACATTTACTTTGAATAGTGTGTTTTCTCCCTAATCAACCTCTTCAACTCTGTCAGAAGTGTGGCAACAACTTCTTCATTGCCAAACACACCTTTTCCAGTGATTTTTGTATTTCTTAGTCCAGACCTATTCTGAATCTGTGTAACCATGACTTACTTGAAGTAAGTGGTGTGGTATCATTTACTTCAGGGGGTCCCTTGCTCAAGTCTTCACATAGGCTCAGTGCTTTCTAGAGAAACACATTGCTGTCCATTGGAAGATGTTTTCTGTTCATGTCTTCCACTCACAAATGTGATGGCTTTTTCATCTTGACTAAGCACTAATGCACTGTGACAGCGATTTTGCAGCTTGAAGTGCCTCAACAAAACTAGCATGATTTTTGTTTCCTTCTTTACAGTTTCATAGATAAATTTTTACTTACTACAGATCTTAGCAACCTCAGCATATGATTTTTTTCTTTCCTTAGTTAGTTGAGAACTTTTAACTTTTTACTTATAAGAAGCACTTTACAGCTTCTCTTTGGCATATCTGAATTGCCACTATCATGACTCTTGCAATTTGGGGCCATTATTAAGCAAAATAAGGGTTATTTGAACACAGGCACTGTGATACCAGGATAGGTGATTTGATAATTAAGTATCTAACAGGAAGGTAGCATCTAGAGAATGAATATGCTTGGCAAAGGGAGGATTCATGTCCTGGGTGGGATGGAGAGGGATGATGTGAGATTTCATCATGCCATACATAGCTGTGCACAATTTAAAGCTTACCAGTTATTTATTTCTGGAACTTTCCATTTAATATTTATAGATCGAGATTGAATTCAAGTAACTGAAACCATAGAAAGCGAAACTGTGGACAAGGGAGGGGGGGAGACTTCTATATATAATATCAAAACAAATACTGCATAAGAATAAGTTGCATAGATTTAGTCAAAGCATTCCTGATAAAGGTCAGGGAGGACAGTCACATGTTGATAATTGGGGATGAAAGCTGAACACAGAATTGTGCTTGAATTTTATGACAGGATATTACATTTGCTTCACTTGATCCTTATGTCTGAGACATATTGAATATTCTCAATATGTCTTGGTTCCCCCAAGCAAGTGTGCCCTGACCCAGTTACAGAACATTTGTGGCAGTTTCAGATGAAGGGTTGAGGGAGAGGGTCATGAGTCTGATATAGTAACAGAAAATTTAATTTAGTTTGTAGATCTCCATACCTGTTTGAAGTATTCTGGCATAGTATTGATATGGTTTTGCTTAGCCCAAGTTTTTATTTTAGCTTGAAGAATAGCATTTGTTAAAATAAAAATTTCACAGAGTTGATCTTTGATGAAGAATTTCATTTGAAAATATCCAGTCATAACTGATTTGTAAAAATGCTCAAAAATAAATAATAGTTGTATGTATTGTTTACATGTATGTAAGATGTTATTGGGTTGTGAATTTATGTGGGACCTTTGTGAGGTGATTTGGAGAATGAAATACTTTCAATAAACAAGCAAAATCTCAAATTGTGTAACCTATTGTTAAAATGGGAACCTTCGTCTTTCACTTTTTTTTGAAATTAAAATGATTTGAAGACATTAGTATCCATCTTCAATCTCCAAATTGCTAGATGTACATAAGATCTTAACATGGTGTAAGAAGGGCTGCTCACTGTTTTGGATTGGAAGAAATTAAACTACATATATTGTAATGACTGAAATTTACCCACCCTGAGAAAAATTTAGAATTGTACTAAAAAGTGAAAATTAGCACTCATTTTGGTCACATTGGTGGGGAAAGAAGTTCACTTATTTATTTTTAGGGAATCAGAGTAGTGGAGGGTAGTGTTTTCCAAATTTTAATATGCTTAGGAATCAGCCGGGGATCTTGGTAAAATGCTGATTCTGATTTAATAAATTTGAGGTGGGACCTGCGTCTGTGTTTTCAACAAATTTCCAGGTGGGGGGATGGTGTTGCTGGCCTGAGGCAACCTGGAGTGGGAAGAGCCAGTTAAGCAACCTAAAATTAAATCCTAGTGTGTTTATTAGATGATTTGCCTTGGCCAACTCTATTAATATCTCTGAATTCTAGCTTGCTTACCTATAAAACGAAGACATTAATAGGAAAATTAGAAACAGGAAATATAAATAAAGATTTTTTTTTTTTGCATTGCCAGTATGAATTTTATCAATAACTATGACTATAAATGCTATTTCAAATTAAATAAAGTTACATAGGACATCATTGTTTACTATTTTTGATGCAATGTAGCTATTTTTTGGAGGGGGGCTAGAATCTGTTGAATTCTTCCAGATATGGTAAAAATTAGAATTATGTATTACGTGAGATAAAAACAACAGAGAGACTCACAATAATCATGGCGATCCAGTTAGAGCAGTTTGAAAGTATGGTTCTGACCAGCAGCGTGAATTCCACCTAGGAGCTTGTTAAAAATGCAGATCCTTAGGTCTTCCCCAGGCGTGCTGCATTGGTGTGGCCCATCCTTCTGTGATTAAACACTAAAGGAGAATCCCTAGTGAAGAGAAAGAACTGGATATCCATGAGGGTTCTGAGGGTATGAATTTAGGAAACTGTTTCTGACTATATGGATCCTACAGTGCTTTAAGAATTCCACTCTTAGTCCAGCTCTTCATATCAATAAATGATCCAGCTCAGAAAGTATGAAATGTGCATTACTAATGAAACAGCAAGATGTTAAATAATCAGGAGCCCAGGAAAAAGGGATGACTGGGAATGGATGCAGGGCCAAGATTAATCAAAAAGAAAAATAGAAAAATTTGGTGAAGTCTAGGGGTCAAGGAAAGTAAATGTGAACAGAACAAGGTCAGTGACAAGCATCCAAAATAGTTTAAACCAAAATTAATAAGCACAATATGCTCACTTCTTTGTATTTCTCTGCCTTATGCATAGTAATGAAATAGAAATTAATTATTATTACTTTGGCAAAAGAAGCTTTAAAAGAAATTTCCACCTGTATTAGAGTGCAGAGAACAATACAAACTAAAATATCCATAAATTCAGAAGCCTTCAGTGCATCAGGAGGAAAAAATAATAATGCTCAAAAGCTTATGAGTATAGTCACTAAAGATTCAACTACTGATGCACCTGTAAATTCAAGTCTGTGATATCTGCATCTTAATATCTCTCTCAGGTTCTTGAAATCTGTTTGTCACACACTGTTTTCAATAAGGCATCTACTTATATCTGTCTATCTCCACCCACAAGGCATGACATTGTAAAGAAGCATTTCTTAAAATAGAAAAGAGAAAGTCGGCTTTATGGAAGATGATGTAATGTCTCTTGGTTTTGTAACTGAATGTTTTGCATTTCAACAAGGCCTAAGAAATCAGCAACTATTATTGTGTATAAGCAGTGATTTGAGAAAAACTATGTTATCCAGACATTTCTAAGTTCTTATATATTGGGTTTGAATCAGGTTAGCGTGGGAGAAAAAGAGAGAAAAGAGGGAAGGAGTAAAAGAAGGAAAGACAACATTTTATTTACATCCACTCAGTGCAAGATGATACTGTGCGGTTTTTGTTTGTTTGTTTTTTCTTTTCTTTGCAGTTTTGGCCTGGGCCAGGCTTGAACCCGCCACCCTTGGTATACGAGGCCTACTCCTTGAGCCACAGGGGCTGCTCTGTGTGTATGTGTGTGTGTGTGTATTTCAAAAAATATATATATATATAATATCTATATCTATCTATCTATATTTTTTGAGACACAGTCTCACTATGACGTCCTCAGTAGAGTGCTGTGACATCACAGCTCATAGCAACCTCAAACTCCTGGGCTCAAGCAATTCTCTTGCCTCACCCTCCCAAGTAGCTGGGACTACAGGCACCCGCCACAATGCCCCACTTTTTTTGTTGTTGTTGCAATTGTCATTGTTATTTAGCTTGCCTGAGCTTGGCTCAAAACTTCCAGCCTCAGTGCATGTGGCTGGCACGGTAACCACTGTGCTACGGGTGCCAAGCCTACTGTGTTTATCTTAATTAAATGGGCATCATAATCCTGTTTGCTTGTGGCCTAAAGTGAATAAATGAGTGAGCCATTTGTTCAGTCAGTAGAAATGCAGGCTCAGGACTGTTGTAGGTTGGGCACTACTGTTTTCTATTTCCTTGAATCTTGCCCTGAGGATAAAGGGTATTTTTCTGGTCCCAAGAAAGGGAGCCCTTTCTTCCTTGGCCAACATGAATGAAAATTTACTTCTTTTTAGAAGTAAAAAGAAAAGAGATACTATTTGTGAATGACACTTTTGGGGGGAGGGGATAAAGAGGAGATATCTAAGGTTGTGTTTTTATGCCTTAGAAAAACAAGGCCAACTTAACTTACGTTATTAGTTTATGAGTTTTATTCACTGCATTAATTATATTAATTTTCTATACAACTAAACAATAGGCAAAATTAAGTGTCATTATTTTCATCTTTATTTTTTAGCATGTTGATTGGCACTTACTGAACAAACAACTAAACAAATCAGTGAATGAATTGATTCTTAAAACATTTTAGCATTACTGGATGATGGGTTTACTTTTTAGTATCAATTGTAATGGACTTGGAGAAGTTAAAAATTATATTATTTGGAGTTGGAATGAATATTATCATAAATATTTTTGAATAAATGTGAATTAAACTGGATTCTATTATTTTACCAATGAGAAAACAAACACAAAAAGTGTTAAGTGATTTTTAATGATACTGTATCTGGTTATTCATAGAACTCGTACTGTATGCACTTTTGAAGTATTCTTACTTTAGAAAAATTTCAGAAATTTAAAAATGTAGATGAGATAGCAAATCCTGTTTCTATCAACAGCTTCAAACATTTTTAATTCATAGCCAATATGGTTTTATCAATACCCACCCCAATCTCTGCTATCCCCGAATCATTTTTTGTGTAAATCCTAGAAATCGTATCATTTTACTTGTAAACTTTTCAGTATATAGCTCTAAATGATAGAGACAAAATATCCATGGTGCCATTATTACATTTTCATATAATGCTCTAATATTATATTTTAATAATTCCTTAATTGCATTTAATTGTCTTATATAATACTTCAATTGTATGGACTAGAATTCAAATAATGTCTATACATTGTAATTGACTATATCTTTTAGCTATCTTTTTATCTATAGGTTCCAACTCTTCCATCTCAATTTCTTATGTACTTTCTTTCTTTTAAAAAATTTCAATAGATTCAGGGCATACACATGTGTTATTTTCTTCCATGGATGGATTCTATAATAGTGAAATCTGAGATTTTAGAGTATCCAACACCCACATTACCTCTCTTCCATCCTTCTGCTTCTGAGTTTCTCTTTATTATGTCAGTCTGTATGACCATGAATACTAGTAGCTTCACTTCTACCGCTGAGCGAGAAAATGAGGTATTTGGCTTCTGTTCCTGACATACTGAGGACGACGGCCTCCAGTTCCATCCAATTTGCTGCAACATTATTTCTTCTTTATGGCTTGACTGAGAAGTACACACACTCATACACACATATACCACTTTTTTCTTTTAACCTTTCGTCCATTGGTGAGTACTTAGGTTGGTTCCTTATTTTTGATAAACAGGTATGTTTAGCACAGTACAATTTTTTTTTTTTTTTTTTTTTTTTTTTTTTAAATAAAATGACTTATTTTCCTTTGGGTAGATTCCCTATCATGGGACTACTGGATAGAATGGAAGATCTATTTTTAGTTATTTGAGATATATCCATATTTTCCCTAGAGGTTGTACTAATTTGTATTCCCATCAAATTTATATAAGCATTCCCTTTTCATTGCATCCATGCCAGCATGTATTATTCTTTGACTTTTTTGTAAATGGCCATTCTAATTGGAGTAAGGTGGTATCTCACTGTGGTTTCAGTTTGCATTTCCCTGATGGTGAGTGATATTGAACATTTTTTATTTCACATTTGTTGGCCATTTGTCTCTCTACTTTTGAAAACCTCCTGTTCACGTCTTTGACCCATATTTTAATGGTGTTGTTTGTTTCCTTGCTGATTTGTTTGGGTTCCTTATATATTCTGGGTATTAGCCCTTTTTCAGATGCATAGTTTGTGAATATTTTCTCCCATTCCGTAGGTTGTCTATTTACTCAGTTGATTTTTTCTTTTGCCGAACTGAAGCTTTTTAATTTGTGTTCTATTTGTCTATTTCTGTTGCCATATTTGCTTTCAGGATCTTAGTCATAAAGTTTTTGCCTAGGCCTCTGTCCAGAAGACTAAGTCTTCAATCTATCTTGAGTTAACTTTTGTATATGATGAAAGATCAAGGTCCAATTTCATTCTTCTGCATGGGGATATCCAATTTTCCTAGCACCATTTACCTACCTCTCCCCAGTAGTTAGGTTTCTTCCTGCTTTTTTTGAAGATCAGTTGGTTGTAGGTATTTGGCTTTAATTCTGGATTCTTTATTGTGTTCCATTTATCTGTGGTAGATCAGTTGGTTGTAGGTATTTGGATTTAATTTTGGGTTTTCTATTCTGTTCTATTGATCTGTGGGCCTACTTTTATATCAATACCAGGCTCTTTTGGTCACTATTAGCCTTGTAGCATAATCTGAAGTCAGGCAATGAAATTCCTCCAGGTTTGTTCTTTTCCTTTGGATTGTTTAGTTTTTTTTTTTTTTTTTTTTTTTGAGGGGGGGCGGGGGGTATTTTTTGATTCCGCTTGAAATTTAGGGTGTTTTTTCTCCTAATACTCTAAAAAATTTTAATGCTATTTTGATAGGAATTGCATTGAGTCTGTAGATTACTTTGGCATTGTCATTCTTACAATATTGATTCTTCCAATCCATGATGAGCATGAATATTTACCCATTTGTTTGTTACCTGTAATTTCTTTCTTTAGTGGTCTTTAATTCTTTTTGTAGAGATCTTTCATCCCACCTCCTTCATTAAGTATATTTGTAGGCACTTTATTTTATTTTACAGCTTTTGTAAATGGGATTGAACTCTTGATTTGATTCTTGGCTTGGTTGTGATTGGTATATAGAAATGCTACTGACTTGAATGCATTGATTTTGTAACCTGAAACTGCTGAATTTGTTTATCAAATCTAAGAGTCTTGTGGAGGAGTCTTTAGGGATTTTAGGTATAAAATCATGTCATTAGCCAACAGAGATAGTTTGACTTTTTCTTTTCCAATTTGGAATTTATTTCTTTCTTTTGCCTGATTGCTCTGGTTAGGATTTCCAGGACTGGGTTGAATAGAAGTGTGGAGAGTTGGGGGAAGTAAAGATGGCTGACTAAAAGCAGCTTTCACCAGAGGCTCCTGTCCAGAGGGAGAGATGTTAGACGGACTGGACTCAGAAAAGCTGAAGATGGGAAGGTGAGTAGAGAAAGAAGAATGTGAAGAGCACATTATCCCCACTGGGATAAGCTGTGAGGCCAAGAAAGACGAAGGAAGATAATAGAGATCAGGTAGAGAGTGACTAGTCAGAAGGGGCCTGTTGTCAAGGGGATGGGAGACCCTTCCTCCAACCAGGAGGTCCATAGCAGGCTTTCTTTGAGGATGCAAAGGAACTCTGACCTCACCCTATCCATGGGAGAGAGCCACTAAATCCCAGTCCTTTTGAGCCCTGGCCCCATCCTGCTGGGCAAAGAAGTGAACAAATATTTTCTTTGCAATCCTGAGTCAGCTCGCACTTCCCCCTTCCTGTTTGCCTGATGGACTGCCCCCTGCAGAGGCTGGAGTGATTGATCAGTTGCTTGGGCATTCGGTGAGCCCCTTAGCATCTGTGCAGAAATAGTGGTGATGCAGTTCTGACATTGACAAGGAGAGGGGTGAACTTTCTTGACTCCTTTTCCCATTAAAAAAGACATTTCACCAGCCTCCTTGGAACTCTCAGACAGATCTGGCTGCAGATTTTTGTTTTCTGGCTGCCTGGTGACCCTCTGAATTTGTTCATACGGGTATTGCTCACACTGCCTGAGCAAGTTCAATTGGAACTCTCAGCCAGGGCCATCCACAGATTCTTTTTCTTCTGCCTCTGCTGTCCAGGGCTGCAGGTTCATCACTTGTTTGACTTTCTTTGAGCAGCAATTGGGGTATTACAGCAGTGAAGGGCAGATTCCCCTCCTCCAGCTATCTGGCAGGGGATGGGGCCACATGCATATTTATCTTTGACTAGCAGAGACTCCAGAAAAATACTCCTTAGAATTGGGTAGAGGGCAGGCTAATATCAAGACAGAGCCAGGTTGTGCATCACTAAGCTGTGTGTGTTTCACTAAGCTGGCCCTCAGAGACTCTGGCTAAAGCTCTGAAAGGGACCTATGTGAGGTGGTCAGAGAAAGTCCAGAATCAGAACCTCTAGCTCACTGGAGAAGGGGTAGTTAGCTCCAGTTCCTGGAGCCTCCTGATCCAGTCCTAATTCACTGGTTTTGGTTGCCTAATAGATCAATACAATGTTCCCTAAGGGTCCCCAAATAGATTATCTCTCAACTATTCAGGGACATCGTATCATCGCAACTAAAGATGTATAATTAATAGTTTTTATTTTTTATTTATTTATTTATTTATATTATTAAATCATAGCTGTGTACATTGATATGATCATGGGACATCATACACTAGCTTCATAGAACGTTTGACACATTTCCATCACACTGGTTAACATAGCCTTCCTGGCATTTTCTTAGTTATTGTGTTAAGACATTTATATTCCACATTTACTAAGTTTCACATATACCCTTGTAAGATGCACCGCAGGTGTAATCCCACCAATCACCCTCCCTCTGCCCACCTCCCCACTC
>CAUYPK010166871.1:0-14209 GCA_963574355.1 Loris lydekkerianus
GCCCAACAATTCCCTCTTTTGTTTTTTGTATGGAGGAAAAACATAGCCCCTGTCTTAGGTTGCCTGCTCTTGCAGTTTCAGTCTTACCCGTCATGGGGATACAAACATCAATGGTTTGGTCCCTGTCTTAGGTTGACTGAACGCAGAGTGATCTTCTCCATCTTTGGGTACTATGAATGTAATCCACCGTGCAGCCTCTCCATATCCTGTCTTAGGTTGTCCCAGATTTGGAAATCTTACCTGTCATTGGTGCTATGGAGGGCGGTGAAGAATAATAGATTCTTGGTTCATGAGCCAGTGATATTGGACCTCAACCTGATTTAACCGCCTCTAACCTTTTTTAAGGATACAGGGCCCAAAGGTGAAGAGTAAATAAGGGTAGCAGGGGAAGAAAGTAGGGTAAAAAACCATGTAGGCCCGTCTACAGGGGATTTTCTAAAATCTCTTTTCTTCTCTTGCTCAAGTCTCTTACATAAAATGGTATATTTGCATCTAACCTATGCACATCCTCTCATACACTTTAAATCATCTCTAGATTACTTACAATATGTAATACAGTGTAAATAATTGTTACAGTGTATTTTTATTTGTTTTTTTTATTGTTATGCTCTTGTATATTTTTTTCCCTGAATATTTTCAATCTATGGTGGGTTGAATCTGTGGATATAGAGAGCCGACTGTACTTTGTGTTTTAGAACAGGTTTAGGTTTATGGAGAGTTGAGCACTATGTTACAGAGAGTTACCGTATACTCACCTCCTCATTCTCCCACATATAATTTCCCCTGTTATTAACATCTTGCATTAGCGTGGTACATTTAATATAGTTGATGAACTAATAATGACACATTATTAATTAAAATCCATCTTTTGTATTAGTGTTTATTCTTTGTTATATAGTTCTGTGGGTTTGACAAATGTATAATGTCATGTATCCACTATTACATTATCATTTAGAATAATTTCACTGCCCTAAAATTCCTCTACTCCACCTTTCCATCCCGTGTTCTGCACTCTTGTGATGATCACTTATTAGTTCTAAGATTTGTGTTTACTTATTGGAATTTTCGGCATAGATAATCATGTCATCTGTGAACAAAATTTTATTTTTTTCTTTCCAATCTGTATGCTTTTTCCTTTTTTTCTTATTTCATTTAGCTAAGACTCTCACTAATATGATGGGTAGGAGTAGTGAGAGAGGATGTCCTCGCCTTGTTTCCAATTTTAGGAGAAAGGTATCTCATTTCTCGCCATTAAGTACGATGTTAATTATGGTTTTTTTGAAGATGTTCTTTATCAAGTAAACTTCCCCTCTGTTCCTAACTTGCTGAGAGTTTTTTGGTCATGAATGGATGTTGGATTTTGTCAAATATTTTTCCTCCATTTATTGATATGATTATATGATTTTTCTTCTATTGATGTGATAGATTACATTAATTGATTTCAAATATTGAACTAATCTTCCATATTTGGAATAAATTCTTTTAAATTATTTTTTTTAGCACAAAGTATTTCAATACAATACCTGCTGGGCTGCATAGTATAACACGGTTCAGACACTTCTATGTCACTGGAGGACCATGTTCTATAAGTAGGCTAATACGTAAATGCAATATGTGTTGATGTTGAATAGCTATGAAATAGCTCCTTTATGGAAAATAAAGTGATATTCATATGTGTTAAATGTGACTCACTTGGGCAGCAGCTGTGGCTCAAAGGAGTAGGGTGCCAGCCCCATATGCCGGAGGTGGCGGGTTCAAACCCAGCCCTGGCCAAAAACTGCAATCAATCCATCAATAAATAAAATGTGACTCACTTATTCTGTTTTATTTTAATGAGTTAAAGAGCTCTTGGGAGAAACATTTAAAAATCTATAAGTACTTTTGGGGATTAGGGAATTCATTTTTGTTCTGAGAAATTAAAATTCTTATATGAACAAATATTTAAAACACACTGAAAGTACAATCTTGAATTTTTATATTCAAATCAATTTATTCTATTTAGTACTAATTTAATTTATATTCTATAGCTATTTGAAATAACAGATTAAAAGTATAATGTGTTCAACGTTAGATTTTTTGATTCTTTATCCTTAGCATGTTTGAATTTGCTTTTTGCCATCTAAGATTTTAATGAACTGTTAACGTGTTTATGAAAAAACATCGAAACTTGAATTTTTATAGTCTAGCAATAAAAGATGCTTTGCAAATAGTTATTTTGCAACTTACATGATATCCTTATTTTATTAACCTGGTTCACGTTTGAACAATTGAAAAGCAGAATGAAAAAGTGCAGTTTGAGCAACAAACATAAATATTTGATTAGTGCCATAGTAAATGAATGAGCCTTTTTTCTTCTTCTCTGCAGTCCCCAAAGCTCCAGAGATAGATCCTGTAGAGTGTTTGGTGGCTGACAACTGTGTAACAGTAGCTTGGAGAATGCCAGAAGAAGATAATAAGATTGACCACTTTATACTGGAATATAGGAAGACTAATTTTGATGGACTTCCACGTGTAAAGGATGAGAGATGCTGGGAGATAATTGATAATATAAAGGGTACTGAATATACGCTATCAGGTAAAATGATTGCATTTCAGGAATCACAGTCTCAGAAAATAAATACAATTCTGAAAAATAATTTTAGTTACTTCAAAGTATAAAACTATTAAGTTTCTTTAGCCAAGCTGACTTTTTAGATATCTGTTATGGAAGTAAATTTCTCTTAAAATATCAAGGATATTCTTTTGTTTTAATTAATTCTGGACATTTTCAGCTTGGTTAATGTATGTAAAACAAATACGAAGGGATATTCTGAAAACAATATTTCAGTGTAACATTTGATTTTTACTTTGGTTTTCTGATTGAATTAAAAAGCTATTAATAAAGAGTGCTCAGTACCCATATAAATATTCCAGTGCTTCAGATTCTATAAATACTGTTGCTTTTACTGTTTTAAGATTATCTGCATGTAAATACTTCCTGTAGAACTTTGACTTCATATTGGAAACTTGTGTGTTGCCCTTTGGGAAACCTTTAAAAAGATGTCTCAGTATATAGGGGACTTGGGATATTTGGGATGGCCAATATTGCCTGAGTTGTTCAATATTTAGTATGTGTGAGCATTAACAGTAGGAACTGCCATTATTGAGCAATTACTGTTTGTCATGAGCTGGGCACAGGTGTGTTACACAGAGTGTATTTCATTTAGTTAGTATAGTGTTTCATTTAATCTTTATAATAATTATGAAGTTGGTTTTATCATAGTTTACAGATAGAAAACTGAGGCTCAGTAAAGTGGTTGAAGGTCCTGTAGCTGTAATTTTTGGACTGAGATTTTAATGTAGACCTAACTTCAAAGATTTTGTTATTAATTTCTATGTTTCACTTCATCTTTAAATTCATTTTCACAAAAGAAGACTATAGTGTAACTGTACATCACTACAGTCTCAAACTCCTGGGCTGAGGCAGTTCTCCTGCCTCAACCTCGGACTACAGGCACACACCACTACTTCTGGCTGATCTTTTAATTTTTCTGTAGAGAGGGGGATCTCACTCTTGCTAAGGCTGGTGAAAGGATACTTTTTATTACTCAGTTGAAATAAAAGTTGATAAACTATAATTTTATTTTTTAAATAAAGTAATAAATAAGTCATGATTCTTATTTCAAGCATTATTACCCTTTTAACATAAATTCATACTCTTCCTAAGTAAAGAAATCAGTATTTCCAAGGAGGAGAAATTGTCTGTTTAAAGGGTTGTTCTCATACTTTTGAGGATAGAGGCCTTTGCTTTTCATGTTTGAAAACAATTTTCATTTTTTCAGGCTTAAAATTTGATTCAAAGTGTATGAATTTTAGAGTGCGAGCTTGTAACAAGGCTGTGGCTGGAGAATATTCTGATCCTGTTACTCTAGAGACCAAAGGTAAGATCAGTAGCTATTTATACAATATAAAACAAAACTTAACAACTAAAGTTATTCATGACTTTTTGACAGGAGGCATTTCATGTGTGACTGAGTTCCTTCCTCTAGCCCTCCCGCCCTCCAGCCTTCTACTTCTGGCTTTGTCAACAGTGAGAATTTTCAGACCAGGAAAATAGGACTACAGTACTAGTAGTGGTTTTCCTATATGACATATTTTACCTATATGAATATGACTATATTCTGAAAAATAATTTTGACTATATTCATATAGGTAAAATAGACTGAGATGATGGTATTATATTCTCTGGTGGGCAGTGTATTTTTCAAATTTCAGTCTAGTGTAAATACATAAGCATCACTGAGATCTGTGCAGAGTTTTCCCAAAGAATGGGTTATCAATCAGTAATGAGGAACTATCTATTCAATTTAGTTCAGGTCTTTTCTGATTTCCTGAGTCTTATTGTAGTAAGTAACATGTATATTAATGGCTTATTAATTAAGTTTAATGATAGTTAAAAAACACTCTTAAAGTTCATTTGATCATTAAAATTGCCTTGAGAGATTAGTAGACTAGATATTACTGATATTCATATTGCAGATGAAGAAAATAAATGTTTAATTATGTTAAATGACTTGGGCCTACAATCCCTAAATCTAACTTGGAAAAGTGTAAATGATAATCTCTTTTTAAGTTCTGTGCTGGCCCTTATTGTGGGCCCAGAACCTAGGTTTTTTTAGTCTCTGAGAGCAATTTGGATTTAGTTAAAACTCCCTAAAATAACACACTGAACATAGAAGGTTTTTAAAGTAGTTACTAATTTGAACACCATAATGCTAGGGATTTTCCCAATTGTGAGATGATCATTACCTAGGTTAACTTCCAGAATCAGACTCTGCACATTGTTATAAGTACTTGGGCCTTAGGGCATTCTACTGACTTCTAGTTCGTATAGATAGCATTTGAACAGGTTTGCATACAAGAAATTTGATATGATTTGGAGGATGATATAAAAATATCATATCACAATAAAACAAAATATGAGGCCCATAAGTTAGTGATTAGAAAAACTCAGAAGAATATATTTGCACACAAAGGTCTCAAAATTCTACCTTGAAAAAATTTGGATTAGCAAATGTTTTTATTTGAGAACTATAGATAATTTAGCCAAGAAATACAGTTATTTTTAATTACTCATTATTAAACTGAATGTTATTGTGGTTTTCTTTAGAAGTTTTTAGCATTGGCTTGGCACCTGTGGCTCAAGCAACTAAGGTGCCAGCCATATACACCTGAGCTGCTGGGTTCAAATCCAGCGCAGGCCTGCCAGTGACGGCTGCAACCAAAAAATAACCAGGTGTTGTGGTGGGCTCCTGTAGTCCCAGCTACTTGGGTTGCGGAGGCAGGAGAATTGCTTGAGCCCAGGAGTTGGAGATTGCTGTGAGCTGTGATGCTACAGCACTCTACCTAGGGCGACAGCTTGAGGCCCTGTCTCAAAAAAAAAGTTTTTAGCATTTTAAAATAGTCATATGCACAGGAAGACAGTTTTTTCTATACAACTTGAATTATTTTTAGGTTCCTTCAGGTAAAATTGGATTACTATTATTTTCCCTTGAGCATCATATTTTTAATTTCTTTTCTTCTTTTCCATTTACTCTGTTTATTTAGTGACCAAACTTGGACCTAAATGTGGTAAATTGTACATTTCTGTGCAAATTCCTTAGGCTTAAGGAAATGAATAGCTGGCTTGTGGTTTTCTTTTTTTTTCCCTTTTTTTTTTTTTTTTTTTGTTTTTTTGTTTTGTTTTTGAGACACAGTCTCACTGTGTCGCCCTGGTAGAATGTCATGGTATCACACAGCTCATAGCAACCTGAAACTCTTAGGCTTAAGTGATTCTCTTGCCTCAACCTCCCAAGTAGCTGGGATTGCAGGCATCTTGCCATGACACTTGGCTATTTTTTTTTTTGTTGTTGTTGTTGTTGTTGCAGTTGTCATCGTTTAGCTGGCCCGGGCAGGTTTCGAACCCCCAGCCTTGGTACATGTGGCTGGTGCCATAACCACTGTGCTATGGGTGCCAGGCCAGGCTTGTGGTTTTCTTGGAGCTAGACTGGCTGCTCATTTTATCAGTGTTTGAAAGTTACTGGTCACACTTTTGGTCTTGGGGGTTGTAGAGAAAAATTGAGTTGATTCTGGTCCTTTTAAGTATTGTCATTGCCAGTTAAACTAACTACAGTGAGAACAGACTGAAACTCCCCTGACACCTAGTTAATAGTGATTCTGACCTTTAGGAAGTCTCAATAAAATTAGTCTCTTTACGTGGTTATGGGTCACAGATTTTCTAGGGTTATTTTATAGCATTGACATGGCTACTAATGGGAGCAAGAGTTTCATAAGAAAGGTCCAGATTTTTTAAAGTGACATGTTGCATAATTGTTTGCTACTTTATTTGGCTCACTGCAGATCATTTCAACCAACCAATAGAGCTAAGTGTATAGACAAAGAACTGAAAGGAAAAGAAGAGAGATGGAAATTAAATAGCTGAGGCCTACCAGTGTTTATATCCTGAAACTTATGGTTCTTAGTATGGATAATAGTGCGAGTTTGTAACAAGGCTGTGGCTTGTTTATTTCTGTCACTAACATTGTTTATTTCTGTAACCCCAATGTTTGTAGCACTATTTCTTCTGTCATTGAAGTTGTTATAAGTTCTTATGACAAGAATTTTTAAGATATATTGATTCTTCTTTATAAAGGTCAATGATAAAGTATTAAGCCATAAATTACTCTTCAACTTTAAATGACAGTGGCTATGATATATTTTATAGTACCAAGAAAGCAGCCACTAGCACAAATTAGTCATAGTAAACATATCTCTACTCTGATTTTTAGAACCTTGTTTTTATTTAGGCTTTTAAAGATACAGAAACCAATATGTAGCTATGTTCCAGGGCTTCTACAAGAGATAGGGCCTTACATTAAAAGCTGGTCTTATTTTTTAAATATAGGGTGTTATCTCTATTGCTTTAGAATGAGAAAGGCTTTATAACTTTACTGAAGTCTCATAAAGGGATAAAGTTCAAAAAAGAGAGAAAGTAAGAGGTAAATGGTAGATGATGCCCCTAGTATTGAAATCTACATCTTTTCTTTGGATGCTGTCTTTTGATAAGTCTGGTCTCAAGTGGAATGGTACCTTTTTCTGCTACCCTTGACTCCAAGATTGCTGGTAACCCTTTTTTTCACTAGGGAATAGCCTTAAGACTGATTTCTTTTCTTTTCTTTGGAAAACAGTTGAGAATTGATGACACTTTAAAGTTAAATCTAATTTTTCTTTCAAAAATGTAGATGCTCTCACATGTATTACCTAATAGCTTAAATATAAAGGTTAACTCTGTTTTCTTAAGAAAGTTCACTTTTGGAAATGCAGGATGTCAGTGTTACTTGATTGAAACCTTTTAGTAACTTACCTATTAAAGACGTCCATTTCATTTGTCCTGAAAAGCTGCTTTATTTCTTCTTTCTGTAGGTTCATTTCCATTTAGATGTAAATTTTGAAAGCTGTTAACTTCCTTGTCTAGTATGACATTTATGAGAAGCTGTGTGGTTAGTAGATTTACATTCAGAATGTTATTTTATAAATAAAGACAATGAACAGTGGCTGTGATACACAGTTGAATTAAAGTTCTCTTTACAGAACAGTAGAAGATAAAAGTAGAAGATAACTTGATTCACTAGTTATATGCTAGGCTCTCTGTGTGCTTATTTTGTTGTCTGATTAGACATATGTCATAGATATACTGAAGCCTTAACTAAATCAAGAAATATCCATAAGTAAAATGGGCTTTGGTAAAGTAATAATGTATTCTTTTAATAAATAATTACTAGAAATTTGAAACTTCAGAGAGAAATAGAACCAATAGACACAGATTATTTGATAACTTCCAAGATAGAGATTCTTGGAATTGTATTCCAAAATAGAAAGAATTGTTGGCCAATTGATTGGCAATGAATGAGTAATAATTTGCCCCCAGAATCCATATAGGGAAGCTACTACTTTGTTACACCAATTTCCTAAATTAGCAGTTCTGAATTCTGAGTAAGTCTTGTGAATAATAACAGTTTCCCAAAATACCAGATAATTCCAAAAGCATAGTTTTGTTTCATGTTTTTTTGTTTTATTTTTGTTTAAGTGGCTCCCATTTCCCTGTGCTTGCTGTGTAAATTATCTATAAGCTGGGTCAATTTCTTTCTGTTATCATGGGTTCAATTTTTCCATGCTTGTCTTAATTTGAAACTAATGAGAATTTAAATATGAAACTTTTAAATATTAGAGCTCAAAAAAATATCTGTGCAGGGCTCTATAATATTTTACACTGTATCACTTTTTCCTTCTCCTTAATTCTCTGTTAGTTCTCCTTCCTATTTAGTCATGATAATCAATTGATATCCTAATATAGTAAATAGAGGTCACCATGTGCTGATGGAGCTTCTTCAGGGTAGAAGTGCCCCTAATGTTGTCATTCATAGGGAAAATGGGAAATTGTAGCTAAATGTAACTTTATTCTCAGAATTTTACAAAGAGGTGGCCAACACATAGAGAATATTTTTAAAATATTTTTTAAATAAAGGTAAATTTAGCTATAAATTCCCGTTTTCCCTATGTATGGTGACTCTAGAGGTAACTTTCGGGACACCCTATAGAAGAAGGAATAGTAGAAATACCAGTGGCCATGGAAATATATTGTATGTGGTTGGAGTGCAGAGTATATAAAGAAGAATAATGAGAAATAAGGAAGGAATTGGAAATTGTGGCTTAATCATTTAGAGTTTAGTTTCTCAGATTAGTAATTGAACTTCATTTTCTGTATTCAGTGTTGAATTGAGGAAAGTAGGAAAATAGTGTGATGAGGGCAGCACCTGTGGCTCAAGGAGTTGCCATCCCCATATACTGGGGGTGGCAGGTTCAAGCCGGTCACGGCCAAAACTGCAAAACAAGAAAATAGTGTGATGATAGCTGTGCTCTAAAAGGTGGAGAGATGCTTCATTTTTAAAGACATATTGAAATGTTGTTTTGGATAGCGCTTAACTTCAGTTTGGACAACTCATCATCCCATTTGAACCTGAAAGTTGAAGATACCTTTGTAGAGTGGGATCCTACTGGAGGAAAAGGTCAAGAAAGTAAAATTAAAGGAAAAGAGAACAAGGGCAGGTAAGCTAGTTCGTTAAATCTGTTATATCGAGAAAAAGCTTATACATTGGATGTTATTTGACAGTAACATACAGTAGAACCTCTGTAAGTTGACTACCCAATGGACTGTAACAAACTGGTCAACATACGTAGATGGTCAGCATAAGGAGCTAGGCCTTAGTATGTGTGGTGCAGGTCTAGTCTGAAAATTAGCTCAACTTAAGGAGGCGGTCAATGTAGGCAGTGATGTACTGTGGAGTTTCTACTGTATATTGAAATTCTTAGTGTATATACCAGTATGATTTATGATATATTGCTAACACCAAAGTGATGTTTGGTGACGTAGTTGAATTTGTCATTAACATTTTTCATTACTTTCTTCTAAGTTTCTTTCCTAATCCTCATGCATTTTTATTTCAGTGTTCCATTCTTTAAAGTTACACGTACAACAACTTGAACTGCTTTAGAAGGGAATTCCTAGTGTAACATCTGAATCTTAGACTTATTGATAACCTTTCTTACTTGAAGGTCTGAATTAAGCAAAAACTTTGAGCATGCACAATCCCAGAGTCTTGCCCCTAATTAGCAACCTGTTGAACCCAAGTGGCAGGCTCAAGGACCTTTTGTTAGGGTCATAACTTATTTAAATAATGTCAAAGTGTGAGAGCCTGTTTCTTTTTTAATGGAAATTTTTGTTCTAATTGTATGTAAACATCATTATAAATTACAACAATGAACAAAAAAAAAAAAAAGCCTCAGCAAGCTTTTAATCTAATTTTATTGTAAGCTGTTAAATGGAAGTTGTAAAACAATCTCTTAACAGTTGCCTATTTCTGTCTGACAGTGTCCATGTTACTTCACTGAAGAAACATACAAGGTGACGATTTGTGTCTGTGTAGTTCTAGGACTTAGTATAATCTAGCTTGGCTGACCAACTTTAATTTTTTCTTTTAACCAATAAGCAGAAGCAGCAGCCTTTGTAAGCTAAAATATTGCTCTATGTAGACTGTATTGGTAGTTTGTGTTTTAAAATTACAGGATTATAGTGTGCTGCATATTGAATTATATTGTATATGATAACACAATAAGCTCTGCTTTAAAGTCTTTCTTGAATTATTTTCCCTCATCTGATTATTTTTTTCTGCTTTTACTCATACCTGGCCTCTTTTTATTGTACTGTATACTATTCAATATAGCTAACTTTATAGCTTTGCTTTTATTTGTATTTGACCTGAGTTAGGTTTGAAGGTTTATAATATTTTATATTATATAATTACCTAGTTTCAAAAGCATCAGTGATAAAAATAAAGGTCATTGCTGAAATTATTAGGACAGTGCCAGAACGATGAATTATTTAAAATTGCACAAGTAATAATGTACTTATTTGAGATACTACATGTCTTCACCAGAAAGTAGAATGTGTTCTCTTCTCAAAATTGTCTTCCTTTCTTCTTTACAGTTTATTTGTTCATTATTGGTAAAGGTGATTTCCTAGTGTATTATAAATTGTAAAATGCTGTTGGACATAACAGAGTCTATGAAGTTTTCTTTAGTCATATGGAAATTTTTAGACTGTGTATTTATCTTTTCAAATTATATTATCTGTTTCTACTTTTCCTCCTTTTAAGAGTATTCCACTTCTGGAATGTTATATACTTATTTATTTTTTCCATAAGTATTTGTTCACTGTAGGATATCTATTGAGTGTTGTGAGCTTTATAGTGATAAACACTGTCTGTCTTCAAGAAATGTGCCCTCTCACCTATGGGCACAATGTAAGAGTATATGGCACACCTCCTGGGTGAGGGGCACAACTACAAATGGAAACTTACCCGACAAATGCAAACATTGTAATCTAATGGTTTGTGCCCTCAGATTAATCTGAAATAAAAACAAAAATTGCCGTAACTCTTGTTGTAGATGAGCTATATATACAAGTAACAGTAATGCAAGGTAGACCTCATATGTAATGGTAAGTGTGAATAAAGGAGTTCAAAGGAAAGAAAGAAATCTAAAGCTGTCAGGTGTTGAGGTGGTCAAGTAGGAAAATGATCTGGACTAAAACTAATAATCAAGTTATTGATTTACTATAGCACTATAAGCAAGAAGTCACAAAGGAAAGGGTGCTTGCTTTCCTAAGCATTCAGTTTTCCCCAACAAAATAGCACTGGGTGAAGGTCAAGTAAATCACCATAGATCCTAGGTAGTAGGTCTTCTTACTGCTAAGAAGCCCCAAACAAAAAGCTCCTGGTATATGAACCTTATGTCCAAAGGGTAGAGGGGAGAAGGTTAAAGTAGAAAATTACTGGCTCAGTGCCTGTAGCTCAAGCAGCTAAGGCACCAGCTACATACACCTGAGCTGGCGGGTTCAAATCCAGCCCAGGCCTGCCAAATAACAATGACAACTACAACCAAAACATAGCCAGGCGTGTGGCAGGCACCTATAGTCCCAGCTGCTTGGGAGGCTGAGGCAAGAGAATCGCTTAAGCCCAGGACCTGGAGGTTACTGTGAGCTGTGATGCCACAGCACTCTATGCAGGGTGACAGCTTGAGGCTCTGTCTCAAAACAAAACAAAACAAAAAATGTAGAAAATTACTGAAATGGTGGAGAAAATTGTTTTTAAACCAATTTTAAAATCCCCTCCCATAAGGGAACCTCTAAATAGAAGTACCTAGCTACAAATTGTAGATTCATGTATAAGCATGGTGAGGAAAGGGGTGAACTATACCTTCCTCTGGAAACTTCAGTGCACTAGCTGTATATCAAGTCTAGTATAAGGAGGGCAGCTCTCCCTATCCTGTGCCCTCCCCTGTCCCAACCAGGCCTTCCCAATAAAACCTTTGTAATTGCCTGTGGTTGGGCCTGAAAGATCACACATAGAATTTTAGTCTGGAGTCCAGATGTACTGAGATGTACTACTCAGAAGAGTTACTTAGCCTGGTAGGATCTGGGAGACCTTCATTAAGGAAATAGTATGTAGGCTTGTTATTTATTTATTTATTTATTTATTTATTTATTTATTTATTTTTGAAACAGAATCTCACTATGTCACAATGGGTAGAGTGCTCTGGCGTCACAGCTCATAGCAACCTCCAGCTCTTGGGCTTAGGCGATTCTCTTGCCTCCGCCTCCCGAGTAGCTGGGATTACAAGCGCCCACCACAATGCCCGGCTATTTTTTGTGGTGGTTGTCATTGTTGTTTAGCAGGCCCAGGCTGGGTTTAAACCCGCCAGTCCCTGTGTATGTGGGTGGTACCCTAACCACTGAGTATGGGTACTGAGCCTAGGTTAGTTCTTTAAAAAAAATGGAAGAATGTATGGTATTCACAGTGAGAGGGGAAGCATGAAGAGGAAAGGCACTGAAGCAGACTGTGTGAGTTTTAAGAACATTTTGGCTGCTACAATTATAGTGCTCCCTAGGGGTGAGAACACTTCAAAGGCAAGTAGATATGAAATCAAGAACCTGGAATGCACCGTGAAGTCATTTGTACAGTACGGAAGTACATGAAGATTTTAAAATAGTAGAATCGAGCTAGGTTTGTCTTGTAGTAGTGGTCAAGATGAATTGAGCAGCAAAAAGATCACTGGGAAACTATGGTACAATTCAGACTACAGAGGTAGCAAAGAGTCTTAACTCAGATAAAGTGGCCAAGGTGTCTTTAAGAGAAGCCAAGTGAGGCTTGGCGCCTGTGGCTCAAGTGGCTAAGGTGCCAGCTACATACACATGAGCTGGCGGGTTCGAATCTAGCCTGGGCCCGCCAAACAACAATAATGACTGCAACCAAAAAACAGCTGGGCGTTGTGGCAGGCGCCTGTAGTCCCAGCTACTTGGGAGGTGGAGGCAGGAGAATTGCTTCAGCCCAGGAATTAGAGGTTGCTGTGAGCTGTGATGCTATGGCACTCTACCCAGGGTGACAAGCTTGAGGCTCTGTCTCAAAAAAATAAAAATGAAGAAATAAATAAAAATAAATAAATAAATAAAGGGAAGCCAAGTGAGGGGAGGGTGGGGTGGGAAGATACCATGTTTGACATAAGATAATAGTAGCTGTTGTACTTCATGCAAAAGTGGGCTTTGGTTTGGAAGGCTGGAGTGCTGCACTAGAAGAGTTCTACTTGTGTGTGTAACTTTTCTCTGAAATTAAACTGCCAATTATCAATAGTTACATATGTTTCTTTTTCTCCATGCTTCCCTTTATTTCTTTACTACTGGTAAGTTATAAATTAAAAAAAATTTTTTTTTTATCAAAAGATCTTTAACATACTTTGAAGCAGTGCTAAGTGAAAATTTTCTATTTATTTATGACTTTTACTTGCTGTTTATTGCCCTGAATTACCTGGGAAATATTTTTCAAAATGCATGTTTTCTCCCAGCACATGCTCTGGCCTGCCAACTGTGATGAACTGTTCATGTATTTTGAAAAAGTTTCCTGAGAGATTTTGATTCTCTTGTGCCTTTTTGAATTGACAGTTACTGATTTATTACAAAATCCTGAAGGCCTGTATTTCTCCAATTTAGAACTGTGGTTCATGAAAATAGAAGTAGTCTTTAGTTAATAACATCACATATGCCACATACTCAGCTGAGCTCATTCATTTGATTCATATATTGTGTACCTACTGTGTACTGAGGATACAGGATGAGAAGATGTTCATGGCAACGTTATTTCCCTCCCTTCAGCTACTCTACAGCCTCATTTCTCACTTGCCATAGCAACGAAAGCTGAGGCTGCCATCTGGTAGACTGTAAGAACTATCTTTTCATCATTACCCTTTTAATCTCTAGTCTATGTTAAGGCCATTAATTTACATTGTTAGAAGTTCCCCAAGTGGTTCTGATGTCCATCCACGTTTGAGAACCACTGATTTAGCTCGTTTTATTCCTTCTCACTCCGAATTACATACCATATATACTCGAGTATAAACCGAGTTTTTGTGCCGAAAATTTGTGCTGAAAAACCCGAACTCAGCTTATACTCAGGTCATACAGGTTATTTGATTCGGTGCACTTAGCTTAACAGGTAATCAAGCTAAATCACAAAGGTTAAAATCCTTCAAAACTGGATTCCTCCTCATCATCATCTGTATGTCCAAACAGAGCTTCAGCTGT
>CAUYPK010166879.1:0-67925 GCA_963574355.1 Loris lydekkerianus
GACTTGGCAAAGGGGTTTCCGCCGCCCTATCTATTGCTCAACAGGAACTTGTTTTTAAAATTTTTTCTTCTACTCCGTTTTTTTTGCCCCCCCCCCCCCCCCCCCAGCCAACAAAGAAGAAGAGTTTACTTGAACTAGAAGTGATTTGGATAATTTGGAATTAGAAGATATTGATACAACAGATACCAATCTGGATGAAGATATTTTGGATGACTGAACATAATGTTTTCCATTTACTAACAGATCATTATTATGTGCAGGTATGTATCATCATCCTGACCATAGTGCTTTGGAGTATGAGAAACTCCTAAAATTTTTGTGTAAGTGCTGTGGACCACTGGGAACACAGTGCCCTCCTATCTTAAAAGCGTATGTGCAGCATTTAAATCACTGTGTTCTCCTTGGTAACTAAAACATAGACTTTGATTTTAGACCATATTGCATAAAATCTTTTGAATAAATGAAGATACTTCCGCTTCCTTTCTGAAAAACAAAACAAAACAAAACAAAACAAGTTACTGACATTACAGAAAATTGTAAACCCTTAGTACTTACTCAAAAATCCTACTGTTGGAAACTATAAGAAATCTTCAGTAGAATTAGAACAAATACATTTCCAATTGAAATTTGCAAACACTTAACAAATCTTGATCTTTGATGGCCTAAAATATTGCCACTGATTCTGATACCAAACGAGTCAACTTTTTCTGTGTTTCATTAACTCTTACTCTCAAGATTTAGTAACAGGCCAACCTCCTCACCTAGAGGTACTGTGTATGTTATAAGCGCTTCTCTATTACAAACTGGCATGACATATACCTCAAAGAACTCATGCAAATTACCCATCCTTATAATCAGAAGGTTTAGCTGTCCCTTTCCCAATACTATTAAATAGCTCTTTTATCACCTCATTCCTGCACAACTGATATTCTGGAAGAAAAGTCTAAGAAAGACGGCCTACAAACAGCTATTAAAATAACATTTTAACTCATGAGAAAAGTTCTAAGAAGTTGGTCTTTGAAATCACAACTATCAATTTGGGAGACACAATCATAGTCATGTCACTGGAATAATGATCAGGCGTGAGACTTCAAACTGAGAATTGTTGGACATTCTCCAGAAATAACAACTATATAAAGTAGATATGCACACGACTCAGAAAACTGGATCCGGATGATAGAAACAACAGAGTATTATACTTTAATGCATGCTAGTGGTCTTTATTTATATAAATATTTTCTTTTCTTTTGCTGGTTTGCATTCCTAATTTACAGACACTAGTTAGTTCTCAACTGTGATGTTCCAAAAACCCCTTTACTTAATATTGTTTGCTCCATTCCTAATTATTCTTTGTATCTCACTTGTCTTATCACTGTTGTCCTAGTAGACCTATAAAGATAATATGTACAAGAGGCCTAGACTTAGGGTCCCTTCATATGCACTCAAATGAGCAGCAATTGAATACTCCCTGTAAGAAATTTTAAATATGTCCTGGTCAACATTTGTTTCCAATATCCAACTACCATTTGCTCATGATATGGCTAAAATTTAAAATCAGATTATCTTTTGTGTCTGCATATATATTCATCTGAATACCACCTAGAACTATTGTAATAAAACAAAAAAGGCTCCAGTTCAATTTTTCTCAATCAGTAAGTATCACAAGGCAAATATCACAAAAAGACAGATGGCTAAAATTAAAAACAAAAAATAAAAACAACAACACACTCTGACATAAGTAAAGATCTAGGAACCTTTTTTAGGAGCTTGTCTTTGTAACTAAACTTTTTTAAATGTAGAGCTTGATAAGAAACTGTAGAACATCATGTGTGTGTGTATGTATGTGAGTAAGCTATCTCACTTTTATAAACCTTTGAATGAAAAGCTCACTAGTTGAGTGAATTTTCTGAATCAAATTCCTAGCAATTGATGTCTTACTGTCTACTCTTTTTGAATATGTAATACATATAGGCTACCTTTAATGATATTTTGGCTTAAAAAAAAAAAAAAGATAACTAGTAACTAGTTGGATTCCAGAAATAGGTGTTTTATTTTAACCACCAAAACCTATAGTTTACTCTAGGAAAAATGGACAGTAACTTATCTTGGTAGACTGTTGCCAGCTTTCCTGATAGTCTTGTAATCAAATCAACACAAGGTTCAGGTTTACTCCTCTCAAAAAAGAAAAAACAAACAAACAAACAAACAAACAAAAAAAATATATATATATGGAAAGAGATTTCTTGATAATTTAATTTCTAGGTAGAAATCTAATCTTTTATTTGTGACTACAAAATCAACAACAACAAAACTGTTTTGGATAGTCTGTAAGTTTCTTCATTTCACACTTTATAAGGGGCCCAGAACGTGGGAAAGAGTCTACATTCTGTTGTCAAGATATTGTTTAATAAGATAGACAGTGTCATTGAGGTCAGAGAACAACTTGCCCTAGAAATCAAAAAGTTGGAAAAATAGTGCACAAAAACAGAACATCCCTTCGTCTAATTTCCCTTCTTAAAAAGGACAATATGCCTCACTTAGGACAATGGTCTCCAGTTTTCCTCCAATTTTCCTCCAATTTTCCTCCAAATTGTTGGAAAAGGCATTATCCTTCTTCATGACTGAGTAGTAGATTGTGGTTTGCATATGCTGCATTTTGTCAATTCTCTCATGAATTGATAGCCACTCCTCTCGGGTTGACTCTGCATCTTTGCAATTGTGAACTGTGTTTCAATAAACATTCTAATGCAGGTGTCTTTCCAATAACATGACTTTTTAGGTGAAGAATGCAATACTTACATTCCTAGAATGTCCCACAACCTTTAATAATATAGAAAATATCCAGGAAAAATACATAAAAATTAAGCCATTTAGCTTACATATATTTGTGATCAGTATTCTCTTCACAAGTGGTAGAATATTTTCTCTTGATATAATTTGTTCACTCCTGACTCTGGTTGAAAAGTGAATAAATATTCAATGAATTCAGTTCATATTAGATAATGACAGTGGATAAGGACAGCATCAACGTAACTATTGAGATTCAGATATGAAAACATCTGTGCTAAAAAAACTACTTGCTCAAGAAAGTCCTCCCCAAAAGGCAAGGTTGCAGAACATCAGAAATTTTACTGTTTCTTAGGAAATTACTAGAAATTTATTTATTTATTTATTTATTTTTGGTTGAAAACAGCTTCCTCATCTGGGCAATTCAATGTCTTATCAAGATAGTTTGCACTTCTATATAAACAGTTTACTGAAAATTCCCAAAACCAGCTTGTGAAAACTTACCTCGGAGACCTCTCACAATCTTGATTTGTTGTTTTGGGTGGAGCCAAACCCAGATTCTTGACTTTAAGCTACTTGAACACAGATCCTAAGTCCTATAAATGACCTTAACTATTTTTTTCCTTTTATTGTAGTGCTAAACTTGTCAAGATGGTGTTATCTTTGCTTTATAAAGATAAACTTAGCTTTTTTGTTTGATGGGTTTATTTCTAGTGGTTTACACGAGGATGTCAACATCAACAGCAAGGAGGAAAAAAAATGCAGAGAAGACAGATGCAGTTTGAGGGGTAGTGAGTGGGTCGTTAGAATTTTCATGAAAGGATACTTTGAAATAAAAACTGGTATGAAAGGCCCCAATACTGTGTCCATGGTAAGGCCATTAAGAGAATTTAAATTATACTTGTGTTTGGGCAGGTGTTGGGGGGATTCCTTCACTTTTGAAATTGTTTTCTTTAATGTCTGCACTGCACCACCTTGCTTATATGTATAAGGCTTTCCAGTGGATGGGCAGGGAAATAGTAAGTTGAGAGTTATCAGTAAAAAAGATGATTATAATAGTGAAGAAAAAAGAAAAGGGGGAAATAGAATCCTCTGAGGCCCACATGTTGATGACTAGGTAGTAGAAAAGAATAATTTCAAAAAATCTAAGAAACTAAAAACACTGTGTAGAAAAAGCTAGTGCAATGGAGATGTCGCAGACTCTGAGCGACAAACAGGCTTTCAGAAGCACACCTAGAATTTGAGGAAGAAAAAAGAATGGACAACTCTAATTTGAACATAGCATTGTGTTTGGGGAAATTTACGTATGCACATGTCCAGAGTAGAAGTAAAGGTTGTGGAAATGGAAGCAAGGACTTAGAATAAGAAGTGTTTTCTTAGTACAGGGGAGTGATAGGAAGCTGTGATCTACAGCAGTCAGGCAGGGAAGACAAAGGGGAAATCCGAACCACCAGTTCTGCACAGGAAGGCAATGTACGGTCTACTCGAATCCACACAATCTGGTTCAGATATTCTTATTTCTATTTCCCTAAATATTTCTCTACCAGATCTAATCAATTTCCAATCTTCACACTTTTTCCTTTTTAAAGAGCTGAAAAAGGTCATAGTCTCTTTATCTGCTATACTCCAAGCAGTACAATTTTATATATAAACTTTAAAATGAAACATTAACATTAAACTAAACAAATTATGCATTTAGTAGTTATACATATTATGAGAATGAATTCAAATATATTCTTATACTTCTATCTTTGCACTTGGGTGAGTCAGCCTCCAAGTGGAGGAGTGGCTATTGAAGAGAGAGAAGTTTTGGGATTTCCAGACCAAAAATTCAAAGGCAAATAAGAGTAAGTATCCAATTCCTTAATTCCCAACTAATGAAAAGAAATTTGGAAGTGAGACCTCGGTGGCAAATAGTTTTCAAATTTCTCTGTCTATCCTGGTTGGCATCAAACTAGAGTTTTACCACTTGCTCAGGAAATGAAGAAAAAGACAAAATCATAAAAGAATGGAAAAGACAAATTTGAACATTTTCTTAGAGAATTTTAGAAAAAGGAGAAAGGCCATGGCATGAGATCTCTAATGACAATGGAAAACACTGACTGTAAATTAGAAGTAGAGAATCCAGAAAAAGTTTATTTGCAATTCTGTACAAATGTTCAGTGATTTCAGCAGGTGAATATAATTTAGGTTATCTTTATCCCTTATGGCTTAGCTTACATTATTCAGGGGACACAGATTTTCTAATATGCCCTAAGGGGACATGAACTTAGAGAGACATCTGTAGTCTAGTGGTGGTGAAGATGACACTGTATGTGGGAATATCAAGAACAGAGGCAAGTGCCCGGGCCCCAGATGCTAGCACTGAAGGGCATTATGTCCATTCCATCCTAGAGCTAGATGCATCATTCTGAAACATAAACAGGAGGGATAAAACATGGATTTGTGCACCTCATTTCTCTTGCTATACACCAATACTAGCCTCTCAGTCACTTTCTTGGTTAAGAACAATAATATGTGGTGCCAAAACTCTCAAAATACGATTTTTTTGTCATTCATGTAAGCACAGACTAAATTTATCTAAGGTTACCAAAGAAAGTATTGAGTTGAACTAAAGTTACTGGTTTTGTTTAAGTATTATTTTGTCTTTCTTATTATTACCCTATATGCTGCTAATTCATGAAAAAGAACAGATTAATAAATAGGAGGTTATTTTAAGGAAAAGTTTTTTTAATACATAATCTGAGTGGATTATTAATCCTAATACACATTTTTCTTCCACTCTCATCTAATTCATGCCCTTGGTAGAAGGTAGCAGAGAAGTCCATCATTTTCACTGTGACAATGAAATGCTGTATTAAGTTGGCACATTAAATGCAATAACTGAGCAGGAGATTCTCTTTACCCATTGAAGTAGAATTTAATGTTGTAGTTGTGATTAAACTCCAAATCTCTAGCATATTTGTATCTTCCTGCAAACTAGATATACTGATGATTCTGTCCTTGGAGAATTATCTATTTCAGGAACCTGTCCTTTAAAACCAGCAATCTGGGAACAGGGCAATGAAGGAAGAGATTATAGAACAGAGTAACTATGTATATTTGAAATGCTGTTTTTATTCTACTTCGAAGGAGTAACATCTTGAGCAATTTTGTTTCAGCAAGATTCTAATCAAATTCCATCATTAAGGAATAAATTGCTTATATTTTGTTTAATACGTCATAAAATATTTAGATACAAAGTCAAACTGCCTTCTTTGAAAATATTCTTAAACATCCCCAATTAATTCTTTTTGCACTGTCATCAGTGTGAAATATGGGGGAAGAAAAGGATGAGAAGATGTGCCTCACACCCAGACATGTACATTTAGTTTTAAATAATAATAAATATATATCTTTCCTATTTCAGGAAAAGTGGAATTTGGGGAAGGAAGGAAGAAAAGAAGGAAGAAAAAAAAGGAAGAAATGAATCTGAGCCTTTAAGAATAATTTATTTGTATGAAAGAAATAACCTGAGAAGACACACAGAGTTTACTATTACTTAGGTGATGCACTGACATGCATTTAAAAATCATTAGGATATAGTTATTATATTAGTCTTTCTAAGAGACAATACTTTGTTAAACTTGCTCTAGAGATTTAAGACTATTTTGTGGTTCCTTTTTTTTTTTTTTCTTCTATACCAAGTGTTCCAAGCTAAAGTTCTATACAGAAATATAAAGGCAAAATGTAGAATATCCATTTTGAAGTGTCACTTGTGATGACTAAAAAGAAATCTTTCCTAATTGCTTTACTCTTTATGTCGCAGTATAGCTTCCTGAGAGGAATCCACGTTCCTTTATATGAAACAAAAATTAAACGTTGCCAAGACTCCTTGCCCTAAAGCCACCTCCCTTTGTATGCTTATCTTAAAATGCCAATTGCCAGAAACCCCAGAGATAGACCCAAGTGTACTTATGGATGCTTTATGTGCCAAATAAATTGTTGTGTTTCAAGAAAAAGATGGAAGGGAAATAGTTGCATAAAACATTTGGCAATGCTAATGAGGAAATCTGGAAAGAATGATAGAATTCACAGAAATAACAACAGTTCCCCATTGTATTTGCCGACTTTTGTAAGAATCAGGTAGTAAAGAATGTAGCCTCAAGAGTCAGAAAGCCCGAATCTCTGGCTTTGGTAACATCACGATAAATTTTTCTCCAGTGTTCAATGAAGAATTAAAACTAGATCATTTATGAAAACTTTCAGCTCTGATATGATATGATACAATGTATTTTTGTTTTGCAATTTAATTATGCAGCTCTTGTCCCACTTTCAAAAATGTTCAAGTGATGTGAACTCTTTTAAATGAATCTTAACATATCAACATGGAGTTTGGAAACTGGGACATAGGATGCTGATGCTTTTTATTGTGATTTTATTCTTTGATGGGTCTTCCTTTTGTGGAATAAAATTGCTACTAGAGCCTTTCTTTTAATGCTTACTTTACTCATTCTTTTTGTGGAAATAAATGCGACTTTGGATGAGTGTGTGTGTATTTCATCTTGTTCTAGACGATTTTTCAGGAAGTTGGTAACATACAAAGCATCTGAAAAGAGAGATACCATCCGTGTTTAAAGTAGTTTAGGTTTTATTTCAACTCCAATACATTAACTGTTTTTTTTTTTTTCTATTAGATAAAATTTAATGTCATTGTCAGTAATATGAGGAAAAAAATATTGATTGGACACTTTTTTCTGCAGTGACTAGATTTAGAGATTTGCAAGCAATCAAGGGATTATTAAATCCATTTCATTTCAGATAAGCGTTAAGAAGGTCAGCCATTTATAAGAATGTAGTGTCAACTTCCCCAAACCTAAACTTTATTCACCTTTAACTTTAAATTTATGAAAATATTTTTTGGAGCAATAATTTCTAATGTGCTAAATGGTATAAAATCCCACGAATTATGTCATACTCTGTGCAGTGGGAAAATAATCAAACTTATATGATGCCAAATCTTTATTTCAGAATCCCATATTTTCTCTCTAGATGGTGTATGTATTTATGTGGATTATTATCTCTCTCCTCGTGCTTGTGTGAGATTCACACACACACATATATTTATGCACATGTATAATAAATTCATTTATATATTCAATATATTCAAATTGTAGCCTTTGGCTATCCCAGAAGTTTCAGGTGAAAGTTAGTCAAGAGCTATTCAGTCTCCAAGAACTGAAACCTCCTGAAATTTTAAAGCATTAGGTTAAAAGTGACAGTGAGATTAAGAAGAGAGAGCAAATAAAGGGAAAAAAATTTAATATTCATCTTAAATGGTATTTTCCCTTTGCTAATTACAAATTCTAAGGTATAAAATCAGAACCTGTGGTTTGTAATGATGATAATAAGAGTTGGCATTTATGGATTTCTACTACTTATTATTTGGGCTGTGTTGAATTAGAAGTGCAAAATGACTCATAGCATTCTGAGTGCAGACCAAAATAAACATAAATAAATAAAGCAATATGGTAAATAGAGATTTATCTTGGTAAGTTTAGTCTATTATAACAAAGTGTCATAGACTATGTAGTTATAAACAAAAGAAATGTTTATTCCTTACAGTTCTGGGAGGCAGCATTTCAAAATCAGAGTGCCTACTGAACAACCCTTTCTATTTTTCCCTAGATGCTTTTAGAACACAGTGAAGTACAGTATAACTTTAATCCTAGGTGTCTAGAGCAGCAATTAGAAAAGATTTTCCTTACACATACAGACAGTAAATATATATATATATTTTTTTGTTAGCTGTATGATCTCAGCCACAGCTGCTAAATTCCACATTCATAAATGCAAAGACATTTATGACACTGTACAAGCATGGGAATACTCAATACTTTTATGAAACCAATTTATAATTACTCACATCTTCTTACGAAAAATAGATCACAACTATAGCCTAGGATGAAGGATAGCAGTAGAGGAGGATGGGAGGGGAGGGAAGAGGTTTGATAGAGGGAAGGTAAATGGTGGGACCACACCTACACAGCATATTGTAAGGGTACAAGTGTAATCTACCAAATACAGGACATAAATGTCTTAACACAATAATTAAGTAAATGAGGTAAGAGCTGTATTAATTAGTTTGATGTAGCCATTCCAAATTATATTAAAAAACAACACATTGTACCCCACAAAAGCATAAATGTATTCATGATCTATGTGTATATGACTTAATAAAAGGAAAAAAATAAAAAAATAATAAAAACTTTATTTACATGAATAGGCAGTGTATTGAATTTGCAGTGGATCCTACTATGTTATCTCTGATCTGGAAAATAAGACATTAGCTGTCTAGATGTTTTGTAAATAGAGCTAAGTGATGGTTGCTGTTGAGGGTCAGTCACCTCTCCACGTTATTAGCTCAATGGTTTTGAGATGGTCAAGAAAATGAAGAGAAAGGCCAGGTATGGTGGCTCAAGCCTATAATTTTCAAACTCTGTGAGGCCAAGGAAGGTGGATTTCCTGTGCTCAGGAGTTCCAAACCAGCCTGAGCAAGAGCAAGACCCCATCTCTAAAAAAATAACTGGGTGTTGTGGTGGGCACCTGTAGTCCCAACTGCTTGGGAGGCCGAGACAACAGGATCACTTGAGGCTGAGAGTTTGAGGTTGCTGTGAGCTATGACGCCATGGCAGCCTACCAAGGGTGACAAAGTGAGACTCTGTCTCAATAAATAAATAAATAAACCAATAAATAAGTAAAATACATACATCAATAAAAGACAGAAAGAAAAGAAAACAATGACAGATAGCACCTGGGTGAAAACTTAGGTTGAATTACGTTCCAGGTAGCCAAAGAAGCAACTTGGAGAACACAAATATGAAATCCCCAAAGAGAGATAACTGGTATGGAGTTGATCACAAGAAAGACCACCAGCTACAGTAAAATACATCATCAGCATTTATAGAAAATTTAAGATTTATTAAAATGTCATGGAAATGAATCCGTTTTAAACACTTGTCATCTTGACAGTACCACCAAAGTACAATCTTTTCTCACCTTTCACTTTGTCCCCTTCACTCTGACACTGGCAGAATCAGAACTATGGTTAGCAACCTGGAGGTGGAGGAAAATGCTACTGTGTGAAAAAAAGAAAGATCAGCTCGGACACTTGGAAAATTCTGTTATGCTGTGTTACAGTTATATTTAATTTCAATTACTTGAGAAATGCTTTGGAATAACCAATAAAAAAAATCGTATAAACCACAGTGTTAATATTTTTAATTCTATGGAATTTACTAATAAAATTAGCCCTAGAGCAGTGGTTCTCAGCCTTCCTAAGGCTGCAACCCTTTAATACAGTCCAATGGGGTCGCGACCCACAGGTAGAGAACCACTGTCCTAGAGCATTCACTCACAAACTCTATATGTGGTCCAGGCCAACAATTTTGATTTAAAGTTTTCTTGCCTAGCATACATTAGAAGTAGTCCACTAAAGGGAAAGGGAGTGAGCAGTGGGATTTCTAGGTACAGAATGCAAGCAGAAAAAAAATACTGATTTTTTTTTCCTTTTTCTTTTTTTTTCTTTTTTATTTGGTGATTTGACATTAACAAAGAAAGCAAGAAACACTCAAATAAATAAGGAATAAAATATTCTGTTATGATACACTTCAATACTGATATTTATTACAATGGTCAATTATTTTTAAAAAGTTACAAATAAGCTGTTTTTTTTATTATTGAATCATAGCTGTGTGCATAAATGTGATTATGGGGTACAATGTGCTGTTTTATATACAATTTGAAATACTTCCATCAAACCAGTTAACATAGCCTTCACCTCATTTTCTTAGTTATTGTGTTAAGACATTTATAAGCCATTTTAAATGAAACACAAATGAAAATATTTTTAAATGCTCCATTGCAAAAAAAGTAATTTATATTTAGTCAATGTAACAATTTATAGCAAAGAGTTTAAGCTCTAAAATATTCCTGTACTATGTCCATTTATTTAGGGTTATATTTTATTTAGGCTTATAGCTTTTTTAAATTTATTTATTTATTTTTGGCACAAGGTCTTACTCTGCTTGCTGTCTTACTCAGGCTGGCGTGCAGTGTCATGATCATAGCTCACTGCACCCTCAAACTCCTGGCCTCAAGCAATTCTCCTATTGCCACTTGCCGCTTAGCTGAGATTACAGGTGGGCACCACTTGACCCAGGTAATTTATTTTTAGACAAAGGGTCTCACTACACTGCCTTGGCTGGGTCTCTAATTCCTTGAATTAATTGATCCTCTTGCCTCCCAAAGTGCTGTGAGCCACTGGGATGTGGCTTTTTTTAAAAAAAAAATTGAAAATTACATTAGAAATCAACTGCTTCTAAAGGATGCAAATTCTATGAGAGCTAGAACTGGTTAGTTACAAGTTTTAACCCTTCAAATGTTGGAGCTATATCAGTATGCCTCCACATACACAATTTCTTCATCATTTTGCAATCAATGAGCCACATGGAACACAGGTAATATGACCATGAGTGGTTGTCTTTAGTGCTTGTTTCAATGAAACACAATAATTCCTTTAAGAATTATATGACTCTTGAATAAAATATTACATAAAATACTTTTCAATTAATTTTTTTTCAAATAATTACCTATTTAAACTTTAGACAGAGCAGTGAGGCATGAAAAAATTGCCAAAGGGGCCCAAAATAAATAACCTTGATAAGTATGAATGCAAGTTTTTCTCCCCCTCGTAAGTCAATAATATAACTTTTTGGTCAAAGCTATCATCATCTTTATCTCCCAGACAGCTATGAAAACTTTACTAGGTATCTTGAGATTAGTCCTCCACAATTGTTTCTGGATAGATAGTGGAATTAAATGGAATCTATGTCCTAACTAATTTGGGAATCACCCCTTTGTAATCTTTTGTCAGACCTTGTCCAACCTAAGATTTTCCTGTTTCATTCTAACACTGAAAAACGTCTGACACTTTTTTTAATGCCTCTCATTCCATGACAACAGGTTAGTGACAATACTGAGTACACTCTTTGGCCCCCAAACCCAGTTGATCACTGGTTATATGAAGAAACTGCCTGCTCAATTTGAAAAACCACCAGTTTATTTTAGAATACACAAAGTTTATGGGATGAGTGGACAGAGCTGATCAGTACCATGGATGTTATAGATTTAAAAAGAGGCACTACAAATGGTGGAAAAAAATGTTCTTCTGGCTGATAGAAGTTGCAGTTGTGAACAACTATATTCTTTACCCATTAGATAAAAAGGAGAGTGTAGAAAAAGTGTAGACACAACTTTCTTAAGGGGGAAATCTCATGATTCAGCGTGAGAGCAATCTGAGCAACAGAAATTCAAGAAAGAGGGGAAGAGGTTCTTCTGACACTGAGGCAAGACTAAATGGGAAGATGCATTTTATAATGAAAACTAAAAAAAAATCAATACAGGTTTTTATGTTTTGCAGCAGAAAAAAATGAGAAAGGTGGAAGAAGAGAAACCGTTTTCTACCATGAGACATGCAAGAGGAAGTCTGGACTTCATCCTAGAGATTGCTTTAAGGAGTATCACACTCAAAAAACATGTAAACATAAATAAACAAAAAACTTTTTTTTAATGTAACCTAAAATAGATAATAAAATCATCAGATGAGTTTATATGTTTTTCCCCTTTGAAACCTGTAAGATAATTACAAGTACTCCACCAACCTCTTTCCTGCTCCAAAGAAATGAGAGCTGGGAAGTGTGCAGATGGCAGAAAAATTGGATTGGAAAGAGAAGATAAAAATAAATAAAATTGTTTTCTGGGGTTCTTATTTAATGGAAAATAAAAAAAAAAATTCTGTTGTTGCATCATTCGGGGTCAATACCTGTATCTTCGAGCAGCTATAGTTTTACCTCTGACACGTAATAACAAGCCCTGATTGTGCCTTCCAGTCCTCCCAGATACCAATTCTTCATGATCTCCTTCCACCACGCCATAAGTAATCCCTACTTTAGCAAAGAACTAGTGCCCAATTTTTCAAACAAAATTTTATGTAGTCCCTTAACCTATGAAATTTCTAAAAATGATAATTCAATAGATATGTAATTGTACATTAAAATATATCATTTTTTCTTATAAATTCAATGAATAAAACCTAAAACCACTTGTATTATTTTTATGCATAAAAACGACTTCTGTAACATTTGCCAGCTGTTGTGTAAATGACCATTACATGTTGAAGAGAGTAAGCAATCCTGATATTTCCTAGCTTTACTTACTGTTTAATTGGGTGCATTAGGTGAACAATTTAATAAAGGACTTGCTGGCTAATTTTAAAGTTGGTCACATACGCATGGAGGGATTTTAAAAAGTAAAATAAAAAGATGAGGGCAAGAGCTACAGCTATACTAATCAGTAACATATTGTAAAACCTTCAAATACGTTTACTGAGATGACATGGGCAACTTTATTGAAGGATGCACAGAAGAAAATTAACCTTACATTTTAAGCTAACACATCAGTGCTCTCCTCTGTGTTAAAATTTGACAGCTCAGTGAGTGCGTTCTTTAATTACCACACTACAAATGTTAATAACCATGCAAAAACGGTGTTTCAAACAGCGGAATCATTTCCCTGGGACTCGAGGACTTCAAGAAATAAGGTTGAAGACCACTGCACCATGGTGTGCTCCCTCTTGCCCCTACAACTGCCTCTGAGTTACTGTGATTAGGAACAAGAAAATAAAGGCTAGCCTGAGACAGAGACATGTGAGGGAAGAACCAAATATGGACAACTAAATTTACTGCATGTGAATATTCATAAGGCATTTCTCTGACATTTTCTAAGAATTTCAATCTTTATGAAATAGAATTTTGGTGTGAACGTGTTGGGGAAACACAGTAAAGATAAAATTAGGTGCCAGGGAAACTTTGGATAACTCTGCCCCACCAGGCCAACGAGGCTTCTCGGTCATTTGCAATTTAAAAAATCTGAACACATGGCCTTAATCACAGGGAGATAAAAGCATGGGTTAGCAAGGCTGAGGTGGTCTACTCCCATGTATTTAAAAAAATAATAATTATAACAGGGGAATAACAAACGTGAGAGTGTCTTCATACTTCATACTTGGGATGTGGCCCTGCATCTTGATAATTTTGTGTTTTTTCTATTTTGTCCTACGTCTGTTAACAGGTGGAGAAAGCCAGCCTCCAGCATCCCAAGAGGGGAAAAAAGCATATAATTCAATATCTTCACTTGCAATCATGTAGCTATAAAATAAGGCAGGTTGCTTCATGGAGGGAACAAAGTAGTGACAGTGTCATTTCTAATAAGGTTGAATTCAGATGAAATTATATTACCTTCCTTTTCTAAAATAGGGAACAGCTTCTCATTTTACTTCAACCAATTAAGAATGAGGCACCTCGCAGGCAGACAGCAGTGGCTAATAATTCATGATATCTTAAGTAGAATACAAAGATAGTCTTCTGAGAAAAAAAAAAAAAAAAATTGCTTGACAATCTCTCAGAACCCAGAATCTTTCGACACTGTTTTATAAAAGAATTACTGAATTAATGTGGGGTCAGACAAGAGAGAGTTTCCAATGAACTTTGGTAAAAATTCCCCTAAGGTGCTCTGATGTAGTGATATCAGGACACCATCCTGTTACATACAAGTCCTCACATCTAGCCATAGGCATGATGATAATGTGATGGAATTGAGACATTTATCGAGCAAGTCCCAGCAAATTCAATTGCCTGAGATTTTTGACAAAACTAAAGTCCTATTTTATTCCCATCCAAATTACAACAATGCTCCAGGAAGAATTCACACTGGAGCAATGTTCTAGGTTTTATCAAAAGCCAGTGAGACTCTCCATCAGGTTATGCCCACCAGGGTAGCCAAGTGTGTGTAGCATAGGTACAGGGCATGGTAGCATAGATAGACTGGGCATGGGGAAAAGTCTCTGCCTTAGCCTGGGTATGAGCCCACAATGTTACTGCAGCAAGTACCACATCACTCTAGGAGATACAACTCGAGCTGTTCACAGGGTAATACTGTGCCAGAGGCAGTGTAAAACAAGTTGTTCCTAAATCTTCTCATCTCCTTCCCATCATGCCACCATTCCTAGAATTGCTATTTTACTGTAGCAAAAAAATCATATCTAGGCTAAGGCACTGATTTCCTGGTAAAAAGCATCTACATGTTCAAATATGCCTATAAACGTAGACATTTTGCTCAAGAGGTCGTTCAGGGACGTGGCAGGGATGTTCTCTAGAAGCTTATCAGGGCCTGCATTTCACAGACAAAATACTCCAAGAGTCACTTTACCACAGAATAGCCATCTCATCTAAAGCAGTAGGTATGTTACAGGGTCAAAATATGTTTTAAACATTAGTGAGTAGACTGTAACTCCATCGTGGACTATATATCTATTCAATACCAATGAGATTTATATAACTCATCCCTCAGTCACAAAGCTCCCTGGTGGACCAGAAATAATGAAAGGGAAAAAATGAAAAGTACATTTACCTCTGATGAAAGAACTGATGATTACAAGTTAGTCTTGAACTTTTATTTCCAAGCAACAGGGAAGAAAGTAGAAGTAGAATTGACTGTTTTGTTGGTAAATTGGTGCAAAACTACAGAAGTCTTTGGAAAAAGAAACCCAATTGAACAAACACATAATTTTCCTATTCTATTGCTGAGATATTTTATGACTTCATAAACTACCAATTGTATTATTTCTTTTAACAAAAGCCATTGTGTTTTCCATGCAAATCAGTGCTCAAGATACACCTTTGTCATCAACAGGACAGTGACTTAGAGTCCTATTAAGTGTTAATTGACGAGTTCTATTTTCTCTACAAGGCATCAGTAAAATTCTGAAGAGAAGGCTAAAGAGAAATTATTTAAAAATCCTTGATTTCAGGTGTTTTTAAACTAATTATCTATCTGATATATTTATAAATATGTTCTGTAACCCAACAGTATGTTATAAGGAGGCTAACAAAATCACTAGGACTTGAGAGCCTTGAGTGCGGGTAACATGCTTATGTTTCAGTACCTGCATCTTGAAAATGGTAATAGATTCGTCAATTGGAAAGAAACACTTGGAAAAAAATGAAACAATGTAAAACTTGATGAAATAGTCCAACTTTGTTGTAGCCTGCATTTAGTAATCCCAGCGATGGAATAATTTTCAATGATAATTATCATAAAATACATGTAAAATTACATAAAAACAAAAAAAGAGACACAACTAACTAGATGGGCCAAAGGTAACTAAAAGTGATTGCTATAGCAGACATACAGTGTTAAAAGGAATAATGTATTGTCAAAAACACTAAGTATGTGTGGTAAAAGAATATTGATGGATAACTTTGACATTCTTTATTATGGATAATTACCTTGACAACTGTTATTTAAGGAATTGTTTACATTGACATATTTTATTGATACATTAAGTGGAAAAATGATTTTTCAATTACCTTTAGTACAATTAGTATCATTAGAAAATAGAAACTCTAGCAAAAATTTTGGCAGAAAATGAAAGCTTTAACAAAATATATTTTTTTTATTTTTCTTTGTTTTATAATTTCTGTCTAACCGATATTTTACCTTTAAAACAAAAATGCATACAATATTTCGTATTTAGGGATTCATTTTTAAAAGGGAAAGAGAAAGTGGACAACTGAACAAAATAATTCCTGAAGTTATTAATTTTTATTCCATTCGGTTTCAGTTATTCGATGTGATCATTTTCTACATTGTTTTTGAGAACCCACAGGAAACAAATGTTATTTAATTGCATGCAGACACTACCTATTTCAGACTCAGTGGTGTAATCTTGCCTCTGGCTATTTTAATATTGTAATGTTCAGAATACTAAAGAATAACAGGACACTCAGTCATCTACTTTTCTTATTATAATAGTTATTATCCCTCAAGTAATAGTAATGATAGTAATAATTATAAGATCCAACCAAGATCTTATAAACAATAACTGATCCAGAACTTTCAATGATTTATCCTTTACCATTGGTACAAGCAAATTATTACCATTAGGACATAGGAATTTTTATTAAAATTTCAACAAATAAGGATACATTTTTGCCCATATTATTTTAATTATTAGTTTTGTAATTTCTTCCCAGGAAATTTAAAACAGGGAAATAATTCCATACATGTTCAAAGAACTGAGAATCCAAATAAATGTTGGTAAGGAAATTAGAAAACTTCAATCACCTCTAAAGGTAATGTTTTAGGTTTCAAACTTGGCAGTAAGTTTAAAATATGATGCCTAGATTGTACCCCAGCAACTCTGATGCAATTGTCTCACTGTGGTCTCGGCACTGGAATTTTAAAATCTAGGGTATAATCAATGTTTTAAGCCAATGAGTTAGACAAAATAGGGGAAAATGGGTTAACCACAGCCCAGAAACAATAGACAAGAGTTAGAAGTGGCTAGGGGTCATTTGTGTGTGTGTGTGTGTGTGTGTGTGTGTGTGTGTGCAATTTATTTATTTATTTTTTTCCCGGCCTGAAATTTTAATTTTTAATAAATTCAAAAGTACAAAGGACTTTTGTGTATCTTTCGATCAGACTTTCCAATCGCTAACATTTCACACATGTATTAACATTCATTCTATGTATATATAAGTTCCAGACAAGTTAGCTTTTTTATCTCTAAATGCTTAGCACAGTTCTTAAGAAAAAGTATATTCATTGTATAACAACAGTACAACTGACAAAAATCAAGAAATATAACACTGATATAATACTATAATTTGGTGCATTTTAGGTATCCAAAAATGAAAATTGGTTTTGTTTTTGTTTTATTATTAAATCATAGCTGTGCACACTAATGCAATCATGGGGCACCATACACGGGTTTTATATACCATTTGACATATTTTCATCACACTGGTTAACATAGCCCTCCTGGCATTTTCTGGCTAGAGGTCATTTTATTGACAAGTGGAGCCAAGCAGTAGGTGCATCAATTCCTAGAAGCACTCCAAGAAATAGGAAAAAAGGAAGAATACCTTGCCTTCTCTCTTTCTTTCTACCTTAAAAATTCTGTCTGTGGGCTTGGCGCTTGTAGCTCAGCAGCTAGGGCACCAGCCACTTACACGGGAGCTGGTAGGTTGGAATCCAGCCCGGGTCTGCCAAACAGCAATGACAACTACAATCAAAAAATAGCTGGGTATTGTGGCAGGCACCTGTAGTCTCAGCTACTTGAGAGGTTGAAGCAAGAGAATTGCTTAAACCCAAGAGTTTCAGGTTGTTGTGAGCTGAGGGTGACACAGTGAGACTCTTTAAAAAAAAAAAAAAAAATCTGTCTGTGGTTGTGTCCTTCACTTGAGAAGTGTTCTGAAATAAATAAAGAAATAACTGAATAAAACATTTTAAATAAAAAAAAAATTGTATCTATGATTTCTAGTGTTTTAAACTACCCTGAAGACAAAGAGCAAAAAAAAAAAAAGAAGCTAACACATTCTTCTTAGTAAAGTATCACAAAATTGAAAAGAAAAATAGGTATCCAATTTACTCAGTACTATTATAAAACTAATACATAAACAACTACATGCCCACACAAAAGTAAAACACTAGGATAGGCTAGCTAGTAGGAAGGGGAGAAGAAGTGAGAGGAGGAGTAGGGAGGGTGGTTGATTGGTGGGATCTTGCCTAATGTGCACAGTGTGAGGGTGTTCAAAATGCCCCCAGGGTGAAGGGCTCAACTACAACTTAAACTTTGAATATTTGTACCCTCATATTAATCTGAAACAAAATAAGTAAGTGTTTCATCCTTTTTCCACTGAAATGAATTTCCAAATTTGTTAATTTAGTAAATAAATCGATATAGTAGAATTATTATTATTATTATTATTATTATTTTGAGACAGTCTCAGTTTGTTGTCCTTGGTAGAGGGCTATGTTATCATCATAGCTCACAATAACCTCCACTCTTGGGCTCAAGCAATTCTCTTGCCTCAGCCTCCCAAGTAGCTGTGACTATAGGTGTGTACCACCACACCCAACTAGTTTTCTATTTTTAGTAGAGACAGGGTCTTGTTATTGCTCAGGCTGATCTCCAGTGCCTGAGTTCAACTCATCATCCAACCTCAGCCTCCCAGAGTACTAGTACTATGGGAATGAGCCATACACTTGGCTAAATAGTGGAATTTATTTTTTAATTACCTATTTATTTTCACCAACTTCTTTGACTATGTTGAGACCAAAGTCATAAATGTGTATTTCAGCCACTTTATATCAATTTTAAATTTACAAATAACAACTATAAAGTAGAAAGTATAAAATTATATAGTTCCTCAGTAAAATCACAATTTTGGATCTTGTATTTAACATGTATTTTTTGAGAATAACATACAGCCTGATTTTATTCAGTATTTTTAATAGTAATCACCCAGTCTGTCTTTAAATTATATAGTCTAATCTATATGCATTTATTGCAAATGATAGTATAACTTTACATATATTTATGCATGTATGAATTTATTTTCAACTTACTCTTTATTCTCATAAAAAGAAATGCTAATTAGTTCAGGTTGCCATATTTTCCTTTGTTTTATCTTTGGTTTGTTAGTTTTTTTATGGTTTTCTCATTACTTTAATATTTGCCTTTCCTTTTCTATAATTATTAGTTCTGCATGCAGTGTATTATTATTTCCAAATAAGACAACTTGTCTAGGCACAGTGATTCATGCCTGTAATTTCTGTACTTTGGGAAGCTGAGATGGGAGAATTCCCTGAGGCCAGGAGATCAAGACCAGCCTGAACAACACAATGAGACCCCCATCTCTAAAAGAAAAATTTAAACATTAGTCAGGTGGGTTGGGTGGTATGAGCTTGTTGTCCAAGCTACTCAAGATGTTGAGGTGGGAGGATTGCTTGAACCTGGGAGTATGAGGCTGCAGTTGTTCTGATCATATTACTTGACTCTAACCTAGCAACAGAGAGAGACTCAGTTTCAAAAAAAAAAAAAAAAGACGTCTCTTTCTGTACTTAAATGCATTTTCACCATTAAGATGCTCTAGTTTTCTCATATTGAACATTTTGTAAAAGGCTACCACTTCCTTCCTGTCATCCTTAAATCTCTATTTTCAACTGAGACTTTTGAAGGACTGTTTCCTCCTTTATCTTTCCTACCCTTAAACACTTAAGCTTCCCTGAAATGTATTAATAAATGTCATGCTAAAGTTTTAGCAAATTTTACTTAGACATTTTTCTCATTTTAATATCTTTGGAATTGGAATGAATCTTGAAGTTGAAGATACATTGTAGTTCAAAAGGAAATATTAATTATTAGGGTTACACAAAAAAAATCATGTACCTTACAGCAAAGGACTTTGATAAAAAGTTACAATATTAGAATTTCTCTTATAATGTTTGCCTTCTATATCATGATTTCTCACTTGGCACTGAGGTGACATAGATCCAGTTATTCTGGTTTACTCAAGTTCAAGAGCATGTGTTTGGAAAGGGAGCAGGGAAATGAGACAGAAGAGTCAAGAGAAGAAGGAGGAGTCGAGAAAGAGAGGGGAGAGAGAGGAGACAGGAGACCACATTTTGGTCATCACTAGTGCCTTTTTTTATCATTTTGAAAGTTAGATATTTGTTCTGGTTCATTGCTGAGTTTTGTGAAAGACTTGAGTACAGATATCCCTCATATGTGAATGTTTTCTCATGAAACTCAGCAGTGGAAAAGATTAGAATACATTTTTACAGGTATGACACATATATTAGATTTCTGTGGACGCAAAAAATTATCACAAATATGGCTTAAGACAGTACAGAATGATTGTGTCAAAGTTCTAGAAGAGAGAAGTTTGAAATAGTCTCATTGAACTAAAGTCAAGGTGTAGGCAAGGTTATTAGTCCTTCTACAGGCTCTAGGAGAGAATCCTTTTCCAGCTTCCAAGGGCTATTCACATTCCCTCATTCAGATTCCTTACATTTTCAACACCAGCAAATGCATCACTCTGATGTCTGCTTTCAATGCCAAATCTCTTTCTCTGGCTCTCTTGCCTCTCTCTTCCACATAGAAAGATTCTGTATATAGTTCTAGGTTATTTTCCTTCCTCCAGATATGAAAATTTTCTTTTCCATGTGAGAAAACATATCTCTAGGATTTAGGACATGGACATATTTTGTAAGGGGCATTATTTTGCCTCTAACAGTGTTCAAATAAGAGAACTCTGGATATTTAGTATATAAAACTCAGGAATAAGATAGATTTCAATAATATAGCTCACTTATCATCTATCCTTTCTATTGCATCCTTGCTATCCACTCAGGAATGGATAGCTTTAGATAGTTTAATGTATTTGTATTTTTCTCTAGTTGGGTGCTTTTATGTCATTTTACCTGAGTTATTCATATTCCCAAATAATATTCTCTTTCTAGAGCAATTTAATTATATTTTTGATAAGAATAGCCTTCTCCCTGTTTTGGGGACACATACATGATCTCCCTTTTTGTTTATCTTATAGTGCATATTAATCTGTTGCCAATATGATCTCTTTTTTTTTTTCTATAGGTGGTAGATTTTATGTGTCTTTTATCTTTAATCCCCATTAAATTCACTGAGTCTTTTACATTTGCAGATTCTTTAAACTGTATAAACTTGTCATTAAATGTGTTGAATGATTACCTCTTTTTCATTTGTTATATTTTTCCTTAGAATTTCCATCTGCTTACATTTTACTTACTTCCCATCATTCATCCACTAAATTATTTATTTAATGAATCATATTCTTTTATATGTAGACATTTAATTTTGCATGGAATTTAATCTTTAAAAGTGATATCATTATTGTTATTATTATGAATATTATTACTGATTTATTTAAAGTTTCTATTTCTAATGCTGGTCTGTTTTGGCCCCAAGCAGAGAAGCACGTGAAAGAACAAGTTGAATTTTCCTTAATTCCTAATACCCTCTGGTATATAAATATCAGAGACAGAGGGATAAATGAGACTTCTTAAGAAGTTAAGGAGAGTCTTGAATATACCTTTTACATAAATGCAAAAACAATTTGTCTTTTTCCATGTGTTTCACAAACACCTTCATCAGAGTTTAGTGAGCCTCTGTGTCAACTAAGCAAAACTGCAAAGGACATAAGTCACTCCATCCTCTAGTGAGAGGAATATCAGTTAGAGCAAGTAAGGACAAACTCAGTGGGAGAACAGAACATGAAAAACTTTGAAAGAATGTATATTAATAAATAATGATAAAATATACCACCTGGAAAATAACAAATTTCTGATGGTTAAGCCCTTCCCAGAATCTTGTGCCTTTCTCTTTAAGGCTTGGCTCAGCACATTGGCTAAAACACAAAACCCCTGTTCCGATTGCATCAAAACATTCCTCAAAACACAAGATTTTTCGTGCATATATCTGCCTGGAGATTCCAGGAGTTCTTGAGACCCCAGGAATTCTTGGAGTCTGGACTGAAAAATAGATTTATAGTATAATTGGAGGGAGAGGAAAGCAAGGTCAGGTTACCATGTTTTCAGAATCCCTCTTACTTCTGCCAACATTTTTTAAAATTTATATTTGGGAAGTACAGTAGAACTTCCATAGCTGATCTCACCTTACATGACCTCTATTCTTACGTTTATCTAATTTTCACAGGCATGCAATCACATGTACCCAATGAAAGATTGACCTCTGCATATTGGGCACCTCTGTAAGTTGTATGTTGACTGCTTGGACTATGACAAATAATATTAATTTACCTTCTATAACTTGACCCAGGGCAGAAGGTATGGGTGTTACCCCTTTGTTGTATCATCTTTTTCTTTAGCGTAAGTTCTTTTTCATGTTTTATTATTACAACAAATTGGATTAGGCCTAACTTCTTATTGCTTTTTACACCTTGTAAAAGATTTTTTCAATGTGAAGTCCTGGTATGAATTACAGATATATTCTACAATTACTAAAAAATATATTTATAGTTAATAGAGACATGATGGCCCCAAGGAAAGAATTCAAAGAGCTAACATTTAAGGAAAAGGTTGATCATCTACATTTTTTGGAAAGCAGAGGCCAAAGAAAGGTAGGAGAACATTTTGGTGTTAGGAAGACCGCAGTTAGCAACCTCCAAAAAAGTTGGAGAGATATGATAAGGAAAGTGAAGACCTACAGTGGAAAAGGAGGAAAACTTCCTGCGATAACATCAATGAAGCTATATTCAGCTGGTTCAAACAAATGAGATAAGTTAATGTCAGAATCACCAAGTAGATGTTCCAAGAAGTTGCACAGGAATTCAGGGTGCAAATTTCCAAGCATCAAGTAGTTGGTTTGAAAAATTTGAACTATGACACTAGATCTCCCAGAAAGTCTTGTGTGGTAAGTCCAATGAAGTTCCAGTAGAAGTTGTGGAAGAGTTTGTCAATTTCCAGACTTCACCAGAAGCTTCAAAGACTGTGAAACCATTAACAATGAAAGTGCAGACTTTATTTCCAGGCAATGCCTGATAGGAGTCTTGTCATGAACAGGGACAAATGTAAGGGCATAAATATTAACAAAGAATATTTCACCATTCTGCTTAGTGCTGGCTTAACCAGAGAGAAGCTAAAGCCTTTGGTGATTGGTAAATGAGCATAGTCACTCAAATTCAAGAACCTGAAGCCTGAAGACCTCTCTGTCACTGGGAGATCAAACAAATGTGCATTGGATGACTGGTGCCCTGTTTGAAGAGTGGGTAAGGGATATTGACTGAGAAATGAAGAAGATGAAATGGTTTATACTGTTCACAGTGGACAGCAGGCCTGGCTGTCCACAAGGGAATCATCTCACAAACATAACGCTTAAACTTCTGCCTCTAATCAAGACCTCCAAGACCCTACCTCTCAGAAAAAGCTTCAGGAAAACATGCACTAGTGAGCCCAGCTCCTACAGAGGATCATTGCTAACATACAAACCTGTGGTCTGCTGGTGAAAGTGACTTTACCTGCTTCATCAGTTAATGCTTTGGACACTGCCCCCAGATCAGTCCTGCTTGGAATAAAGATCAGCCAGAAATAATACAGAAGTGTTTCAAGAAAGTTGGATTTGTTACAACCCAAGAGCATGATGTTTTGGTCCCATTACACAGTCCACATCCCATGGCAGAATTTGATAGAGTAGATTTGGAATGTTTTGTTGCAATGGATGATGAATTGGCAACCTGTGATGAACCTTACCCAGAAGCAATTTTCCAAGTGATATTTACTGAAGTTCAGACCAGTGTAAAAGTGCATGAAGCATTTTATGAAGTGGAAGAAGAAGTGAAGTTGACAATGAAATTGCAAAGAATCCAAAAGAAGAGAAAGTCAGGCATCTGACAATGCAGAAGAAGTCATTTGCTGCGGAAAAATGCCCAGATATACTGAGTGCTATGTTTGTAAAAGGAATAAAACACAGACCAAGATTGACTCTTTTTTTTAGAATGAATGATTAAACTATGAGAAAACAGTAAATGTATTGATTTTGTATGATATTGCAATTATGATTTTACTGTGCTTTTATTTCATATAATATTTTCTAATAAAATCTGTACAAAAAAGTAAATTACATGTATCTGTCAGTGCAGTAGGCTTAGCTCCCCATATTGACCACCTCCATGTTGGCCACATTGTTGCAGTACCTTGGGTGGGCACCTTGAAGAGACTCTGATGCACTTTCATCTGTCAGGCCTAGGCAGGATTGATGTTAAAATCGTTTTCCAGTAGTTGACACAACTGCCCAACTCTGGATCCATTCTTTTTAATTTGATTTCTATCTCCTCTACATACTAATTTTTTGAGACTTTGAAAGTTCACTTCATCAATTTCAACATGTGCACTTTGAGGAAAACAATAGTACCTACCTATAAAATTGTTATGAAGATTAAATACATGCTACACCCTCAGATTCTAGCAAATGATAAGTGTTACAAAGGTATTTATGTTTATTACTTTTAAGCTATTTCATTCTTGAAAGAAACATATGTGATAATTATCATTAGCTCCATTTCACCTGTTGTCATGAGAAAACAGGGGGAAGGGATGAAGTACCTGATCCAACTTCAAACAGTGATATAACAGAAAGCTTAGGTTTAGACTTAGGGTATCAGAGTCTCAAATCCATTTCACAAATGTAAGCTATAAAATGAGCCCATGTTCATTTTCCATTCACAAGTAGAATTTATTTACATATTTTATCAGTTTGCCTTTTGGTAAAAGAATTGATTAATACATTTAGCAGAAAGAAATTTGAGAAAAATTAATACATTTCATGTATTTGTTGTCACACCAGAAATATGCTACATATTTAAGAAACAAAAAGCACAAATCATCTCAAAGAACCTTCCATATAAAAATTAAAGTTTTGTTCCTTCTCCATCATCCCGTAAGAGACTTTCTACCCGTATGCATTTGCATCATCCGCCATTGACAAAACATCAAGTGAATTTGTGACTCACTCTCCATAGTATTACTAAAGAATCAATTGCTACTTTGAAAATTTTTATCCTCGATAAAAATTGCCTAGTGAAAAAAAAGTTATCTTTCAGAAGTTGATCAACTTAGGCCCACACCAAAATTCCTTAAAATTGACTTATTCAATTTGAGAAAGTAGGAAATTGATTGTTTTTTCGTATCTTCTTCAATTTTACAGTTTGAAGTGTTCTAAATGTGCCTTTATTCACTATTAACTTAAATATTGTTCTTGATGGACAGAATTACAAATTGTACCATGAATATTGCTTATATGTTAAGTAGTTTAAGACAAATTCCCAAACTAGGAAAAATAATCAAATATCAGTGCCACTTACTGGTATGTAAGTAGACATGCAAAGTATATGCCAAACATATTTTAAAGGAGATGGATCAGAACACACTTACATAGCTTTGGGAGATAAGCTACCCGTACTGCATTTATAAATGTTTAGCAACTAAAATTACCATATATACTCGAGTATAAGCCGAGTTTTTTCGGCACAAAATTTTTGCTGAGTTCGGGTTTTTCGGCACAAATTTTGTGCCGAAAAAACTTGGCTTATACTCGAGTATATACGGTAATTACAGTAGAGCTGGAAGTGGAAAAATAATAAATAAATGACTAAAGTATCTTTTGCATCATGAAAATAAATGCACACAATGAAACTTATAGTGTAGGTTGCTGCCAAATATAATTTTTTTATCCATATATGTGTTAAATCATGTGATAAAGTAGGTATATGGTATATTTATTATTAAGTGTTGTTAAGACTATTAAAAATTATAAATCTATAAAGACTTTATAATAGATTATCCATAGTATATGAACACAATTTTACATAAAATAAAATCAGCCAAAACTTGTTAAAAAAGAAAGTGAACTTTAACATATATTGGCCAATTAACAGTTTATACTCATAATTATTAAGAGTTTTTATTAATAAAAATAGTTTTTTGTTGTTCTTCTAACAGTCAGATTTAACTGGATACACATTGCTAGACCTTCTCATTAGAGAAACAGTGATTAGAACAGCAAATTTATAAATGAGGAGTCAAATATAGGAATAGGGTGTGAAGAATTACAATATATATAAAAGTGAAGATGTAATAGAAAACAGAAATATTTGTATGCTAGTAATAGAGATAGTTTTAAAATGCTTATAAAATAAGAGAAATATTGTAATAGACTCTAAGAAGCTTCCTTTCTTAATCACCCCTATAACCATCTTTAAAGCTTATGCTCATATCACTTCTTATTCTAATAGGCAGTGATTTTCAACCATTGTGCTGTGGCAGACTGGCCATGAGAAGATCTCAGGTGTGTGGGAAAATTTTTAAAGATCATTAATCAAATTATTTTTGAAAGATGTTCAAAGTACAGTAAGTATATTCTATTTTTTTTACTCTTTTTGTTTTTTTGATCAACATAATTTAAGTGCACCGAGGAAGTTTAACTGTAGGTTCATGTGTGCCATGAGATAAAAAAAGGTTGAAAAAGGCTAGTAATATGTCTTAGCAGATGAATATGAAATGTCTTAAGAAAACAATATCTAATCTATCCCACTTTCCTATCCTCCCAGAAATCTTATTACTTACTTTCGTTTGCTGATGATTTAAATAAAAAACAGCATGTGACAGCATAAGCATAACGTTAAAATTATAATTTTCATTCCATTCAGTTTGCCATTCTGGAAATCTTTTCTAAGGCTGAGGTTACAAGAGATATTTGGCTTTATTTGGATATTAAAATTATGGTAGAGTACCAACAAAATAAAATTCATGATTTACTTTTTTAGTAAAACAAAATTCCCCTTCCACTGAATGTCTAAAATAGAATGGTCTCTATCATTCTTTATCATTTTCTTGAAGAAAATTAATCAGTAGGCAGCACCTGTGGCTCAAGGACTAGGGTGACAGCCCCACAGGCCGGAGGTGGCGGCTTCAAACCCAGCCCATGCCAAAAACTGCAACAACAAAAATAAATAAAAGGAATCAGTAAATACTTATACTAATTTGTATCTTTTATAAGATAAAAGCAGGTTGAGTGCTGCTACCATGAGTGTTTCCATAGTGCAGATTACTTTCTATAGAAATGGTGAACAGGAGCATCCTTAATACTATGTATTAATGTTATTTTGATTCACGTACTATTTGTCTCCAAACATTAACATTTTGTACCATAAAGTAGCAGCAGCCAAATCTATACACAATCACAATGCTGAACTCAAGACTCTGAAGACGACCATACCACATATAGGGCCTGCTCATGTCTCGTATTTCCTGTAAACTTTCTTTGGCGCCCTTAGTTCTTAGAATGTTTGTTATGAGAATCCCCCTGCTTTGTGCATTTTGTTTTGTTTTCTTATTACACCCCTATCTTGGTCGATTTTTATTGTATACACCTTATGTTGTTTAAATAATTCTCTACCCACCAGGAATTTAACATATTTTAAACATTCTCATATTTCTTTTAGGATAATAATTGTTTTTGTTAGTGTTATGGTTATAAAATCACATAGTCTTAGAGTGAACTCTTTCAAACCCATTTTACTCATTAACCTCGATATTTTTAGACTGTGAATTTGCAGAATGCAAGTGTTTCAGCAATGCATATTGAATTATAGCAGAAATATTTGTGTTAAATATTATAGGACATATAAGGAAGACAAATTATGCCACTATTTTCAACACTTGATAGTACTTCTTTTTAATATGTTTAGAACATAACTATATATATAGTATGGACCTTTTTTTAAATGAAGTTTATTATGTAAGAATTCTGAAGGAATTAATCTATACACTTTTTTTCTAAAACTCGTATTATGAAAATAAATTTCATTCCTCAGAAGCTTTGTAGGTCTTATTTTTTCATTCATTAAACAAATATTTATTGAGTCCCATTGTGTGCTAAAACTAATAGTCTTAAAATATGAATAGGAATGTTGAGTAACTTAGATTAACAAGGTGCTGCTCTGTACTTGGGGTAGGAGAGAAGAGAAGCAAACAACAAAAAAATAAATAGTTTTACAAGATCTTTAGAAACAGTGATGCAGGCTACTAAAAATAAAAATGATGTGACTAAAGAGGGAGTGGCTTCAGTGGTCAGAGCAGGAATTTCTGAGAATTTGTATTTGCAAAGGGGATATATTTAGGAATATTATGTTTTCTGAAAAAGAAAAGTAAAAGTTAAGCAGACAATTGTAAGGCAGCGAAAGACATTTTAAGTTTTGATAAGATGGAAATGTGCATAGGAAGAGGAGTGAGCCATCCCATGAAAATTTCAAGATATTAGTTTACTGAATCCATTTTTTCCTTTTGTTTTTAAGCTAGTTGGATTAGCCCATGCTTTGATTTTTACCTCAATGGATTAATTTATATGATTGCCTTAATTTATATAATTACTCTGCTTATTCTTTTAGATATGGAAGCTCTTCCCTATGTTGACAAGAGCACTGCATGGCAATCAGGAGACTTGACCTTTCTCTTCTACACATAAACATATAATCTTAATTGTCCAGTTCCAATGTGCCACATAATGACATTTCAGTCAACTATGCACCTCACATATACATATAATAATGGTCCACTATGCTTATTATACCTTATTTTTACTGTACCTTTTTATATTCACATATATTTAGACGCACAATAATTTACCACTGTGTTAGCACTGTCTACAGTACTTGATACAATACGATGTGGTAGAGGTTTGTAATCTGGGAGCAATGGGCTCTACCATGTACCTAGGTATGTAATAGGCTATGCCATCAAGATTTGTATAAGGACACTATGATGTTCTCATAAGGACAAAATTGCCTGCTGATGCTTTTCTCAGAATGTGTCCTCATCATTAAGTGATATATGATAGTACTTTATATTTAAGTACTAATAAAATTTGAAGCAAAAATATATTTGTCTGAAACTAAATAATATTCTGAAAAAACCATAACTTGTACACATAATTTTAATATATTCGAAAACAGGCATCCTCAAACTTTTTAAACAGGAGGCCAATTCACTGTCCCTCAGACTGTTGGAGGGCTGGACTATAGTTTAAAAAAAAAACAAACAAACTATGAACAAATTCCTATGCACACTGCACATATCTTATTTTGAAGTAAAAAACAAAACAGGAACAAATACAATCACACTACCTCATGTGGCCCACGGGCCACAGTTTGAGGACCCCTGTTCTAAAATATTCCTGAGGTACCTTCAGGGTATTCCTACATGTAAAAGAATATGTTATAGAAAAAACATTGTGAAGGTCAGAATTTGTTAGTACTCTTTGAGCCTCTGACAAAAACCTTAAGACTGTGGGAGAATATTTACATGCCTCCCATGTGCCATAATGAATTAGAATAAAGAATAAAGATTGAACACTGTTTTCAGTTATTTTTAATATGAGAAAATTAATCAAGAAATCAAATTGTTTTGTAAATTTAGTACTTTTAAATCAACATAATTGTTCTAAAAGCACCAAAAAACACTTTTATACACTGTTTATTGGACTGAGCATATTATTTTGATAACATGTGATTTTTTTGATAATTAATATGCGTGAATTTTGTAGGTTAAGTCTTTAGTTTATAGCTATATTTTCCCCACTAAATTGAACTGGCCAATTAACTTTTACCTATTTCAAATCCAAGGTACTTGGGGAAAAAAATGACTTTGTGTATCTTTTATACCCAAATGGCTAACCTTCATATTTGAATTTTGTAGACTGTCAGCTACATTGTGGGAAAACAGTTTTTAAATTGAGCTTTAAAGACTGTCTAATACATTTTAATATATTGCATTTTTTAGAGCATCAGAAGAAAGGAAGTGGAACAAATTATCCAGTTAGCTAAAGATTTCAAGTTCATTTTAGGTTCAATCTCTGAAGTCAATTGCATTTAGAATTTTTAGATGTAATTCTTTCTGCAAATTTCAGATCCCAGATGATATCAAATACAGTATTATAGATCCAAAGCTTTTTGTTATAGAAGACTTGCAGCATTAATAGGCTGACACTGTTTGAATAACCTTAATCATTCATAAGCCTTTTAAAATACTTTTTTTTTTTATCATTTCAGAGTCTAATAAACTAGCAGAATTCAATTTTCATGTTACTTGAGTCTTTGAATCTTTTACCAGAATACTGACATCCATTAGCCATTATCTGAATTAGGTGACTGCTGTGGTAAAGAATAAGCCATAACAAATTATCTCATTGTAAATATAAAATACACAACAGCTGGAGTTTTTCTTTCTCTGATTCTCATTCAGACTGACATAAAGCTGGTAGCTGTATTTCCCCATTTTGCAAATGAGGTTTTTGGCAAGTTGAGAAAGCAATGCACTTTGCTAAAAGCTTTCTTATGATGCAAGGCAAAAGAAATCAGCAGTTTATCTGTATTTTAGTGGTTTTCTTCGTACATTTTTCCATGATAATCAATTCACCAATTTATTTTAGTATTTGTCTATAATATTTCTTTTTATGATCTTTGTTTCACTTATCTTACTTTAAGCAAAAGCAGTGTTAAAATGATTTAGCACCAAATACATAGACTTCACTTGATGTAAAACAATATAAAATATTTTTTAAGACGTGTAAAACGTTTTACGCTCGGATGAAATTAAACAATTTTAGAATAAGTCAACTGGAAAATCTAAGAGCCACATTATTTATTCATTTATTTCTTAGGATGTAAAATTTTTCTTCAAATCCATGAAAAAGATGAATACTTATTTACATTACCATGCACACAATTATTCTCTAATTTCAACCAGTAACCTCCAGAAGTGAGCCTGGTGTCAAGATTGTTCATTGTACTGCGTGGAGTGACCTATTTAAAAACTGATTGTGTACACTATCTGTAGAGTTACAAAATTACACATTAAGCAGAATGTGTCATTGCTCTTTCTTCCCTCTCTACCCACTTCTCTCTTTCTCTCTCTTTTTTTTGTCCTGTGATGATACTCTTGACACAGTGATCCATGTCTGTAGGGAATGTCTCACAGACTTAACTGAGGAAACTTTAGATGTAATCAAGCCACAGCAGACTGAGACTGTCTTCTCACTTTCCTTTGTAATTGATCCCTCCATACACAATTTAGCCTCAGGAAGAAGCAGGACACAAGCAAAGGCAAAGGACTCTCTGTAAGGATTATCAACAGTGGGAATTAGATAGTGTTCCTTCAAAATTTTCACCAATTATTAGAGGTAAGAAAGGAGCAAAAATAGATATTTTATTTTTAAATGTACAATGACTAATGGCGGAAAGAAAAATGAAAAATACTCAAACTGAACAGAAAATCAGAACTTGGAAAAACTGAACATCATCCTATTGCCTTTTAAGTTTCTCTGCCAATTATTACTTCTTCTCTCTGGTTTGAACTCTGATTTCTGATATATGTTCTTCATACTATAATCTAACCACATCAATTTATATCACTTCCTATTGTAATCTAACCAAGTCAATGTACATCACTTTCTCTAAATTGTTTCATTACATTATTCCTTATTTACAAGACATTTTATTTTTTATAAAATGTTTCTATAATTCAAGAGACATTTACAAAACATGTGTGTGTGTGACTGAGTGTGTGTGTGTCTGGAGATACAAGTAGATACAAGTAGATACAAATAGACAAGATGCAATATAGTCTATTTTGCATATATGTAAAAGTATATGATGGATTTTCTAAGCATTCATATTTATAAAATAAGTACATAGGAATGTTACATGTGTGCCTGGATATAGCATTATATCAGCAGAAAACTCAAGAAGTAGATGATCAAACTAAAATAAGTTGAAATTTGTGATATTTTTGCATTAATTCTTGTGCTTATTTATTCATAATATTAAATGCTTTAAGAGATTTTAGTAACACATTAGTGAACATAATAATATAACCCCCGCCTTCACATAGCATAAAATATAATTTCACATTCCACTTTATCAGCTGCAGAAACAACACTCAGCTCTCTGACCACTCACATATTTGAGTTCAATGCCTGGTCCCTTGGAAAAAATGTACCATTAGCATTCATAGAGAGAGAGTAAGAGAGACCACCTTAGCTCTTTCCCACTTGCATTGCCATCTTTTGCCTTCTCTTCCTTATGAATTTTTACATAATGTGGTAACACACACACACACACACGTTCATTGTCTTCATGCTCTTGCATATCACAAGCAATTTAACAGTTACTCAAAACAAACATTATAGTTCCTTTGTAGGAGACTCTGAAAATTTCTTTTACCTGTAATTCTTACTTATATGCTGACTATTAATAATTCTTTATGTGCATGAATACAGGCTTATTTTGTTATTCAATATCCATTAAGACATAGAATGCTAAGTGACTATCACTTAGACCACATTTGAATGAAATTCAATTTGAAAGTAATTTAGATATTCTTTCTGGATTTTTTTTTTGTCACTTGCAACCAGGTTTTTTTTTTTTTATTGTTGGAATTTCTTTGGTTGAAATATAGTTAGCACTTCATTTTCCTCATGTAAATTATTCTGAACATTGCTAATTCTTTCTCACTTTAAACTATAGTTGCACACAAGAATATGGAAAAACAATATGTTTTGGCAAACTATTAGCTATGTGCTTTTGTTCAAGTTACTTAACTAATCTATTATTCAATTTCCTTATCTGTATATCGGGGATAATGATAATATTTACCTTGTTGCATTGTGTGGGAAATACATGTAAATAACTTATAATTTTTTATTAAATGTTAAGAATTATTAGGGCCAGGTACAGAGGCTCACTCCTATAATCCCAGCACCCTGGGAGACCAAGGTGGGTGGATTGCTTGAGCTCATGAGTTGGAGAACAGCCTCAGCTAGAGCGAGAGCCCATCTGTGAAAATAGCTAGGAATTGTGGCAGGCACCAGTAGTCCCATATACACGGGAGGCTGAGGCAAGAGAAATGCTTAAACTGAAAAATTTGAGGTTGCTGTGAGCTAAGATGCCACAGCACTCTTCCAAGGGTGACCAAGTATGACTCTGTCTCAAAAAAAGAGAGAGAGAATACAATTTTTAAGGATGTAACATGTGCCTAGGTTACAATAGGTGTTAAAAATGTTGAAAATAATAAAATATGTCATCTTCTCATCTTTACTACACCCTTCCAAGACCCAAAGTAAACATGCATCATGTTCTCTGAAGTTGTTGCTAACACATCAGAAAAGCTTAGCTGCTGTTGCTACTTTGAGGTTTGCGTATACCTTTTTCCTTAGAGCATAACATTTGTTGCCATATTGTAGGATTTTTTTGCATTATCTAACCTTAACTAACATAGATCAGTATCATTACCCATCATTTCTGACCCTAGGATGGAGACTTAGAAAACATGGTTGAAATTCTGGCTTCTCCAAACTTCTAACATGCCAAACCTCAAATTCCTCACAGGTTAAATGAAGATAATAATAAACTAATAGAGCCATACCTGAAAAGGAACAAGCACACAGTAAACACATATATGTGCTAACTACATCGCTAATGTGCTAATTAGCATGTGCTAATTAGTGAGCCTCTCATACCTTCACCATGATTTTAAGTCTCTGCTGTCCAATATACAGTGGTCAAAAAGAATTTTATAAGTAAGTACACAATCTAGAATAGACAGATGTATAAAGTGCTACCAAATACTGCATAATAAATTCTATAATTGAACTACTAAAAATATCAAGGAAAACATAATGAAGAAATAAAAATTATTTCCTAGGCAAGATTTAGAGAAGTTTTCTGGAGAAGATAATTTTACTCAGGGTTATTAATAATAAATGCATTGTAATTTTATAAAGAATAGGAAAAAGAGGCTCTCGTGAGAAGCAGCAGTGAGAGATAAAGCACATAGTTAACAGAATGCGTGAGATAGAGGATACTCTCCAGAAGGACTCGAGTATGAGGCATGCAGTGAGAGACATGATTAAAATTCCACTGGGCTCATATATTGTCCAGGGACTTGTTAGGAAAGACTTCAATTTCTATTCAATGGAGTGTTATCAAGGGATTGGTCATTTTTTACATGACCAAATTTTATCATTCTTTTAATTCCATTTTTCACAGTGTCATTTTGTGGTTAAGTTTAATAAGCACTTCAACTTGTGATGTTCACTGGTGTGGTGCACAAGATTTCTCAACTGATGTCATTTTGGTCAAGGTAATTCTTTATTATGGGGGACTAGCCGTGCATTTTTTCATAACCTTGGCAGCGTCTCTAACCTGTAAAACATAAAAATGCTAGCAACACCTCTGATCTCAGTTGCAATAACTGAAAATATCTTCAGACATCACCAAATGTGCCTTGAGGGTGTAAATTGGTCCCTGTTGCTAATCACTATGACTGGGAAAAACCATTAGTATGAAACTGCTCATGAATATTGTAAGGTTATATATTTATACTTTTTTATCACAGATATTTATTTTTTAATAAATTTCTTCATAAAACTCTGTTCACTCTCCTTTCTATTTCTGCAACTAAGATCCAGATTTACATGTTAAATATATCTGAGGGCAAAACTGTGCAACTAGAATCCCTTGCTTAGAAGGGTTAATCTTAGCATAGGAAATTTTACTTTTATGCTAACCAACGAGATAAATCTGTCTAGTGAAAAGAAAATATAATTACTAACTCTAGGATTTCAAGGCTGAAGTAATATGTTGAGAATGAAGAAAAAAATTAATCTCCTAGAAAAAATGTAGGAAGGTACAGAGTAGACATGGACCGAGGATCAAAAAAGGGATGCCGCAGGGAAATAGCCTGGAGGGAAGCAGGCAGTGAAAATTCCACAATGGTGCTATATTCAAGAAATATTTTAATAGTAGAAAATTTTAATACTCTTTGTTCTATTTTGATATCAATTACTCTGTTCCTAATTTTCTTATGTCTGCTAGTTGGTGAAGGAACTTTGTTGTACGGCTAGACAAGAGACAGACAACTAAAGTTTATGTTTAAACTAAGGTTTAAAATTAGGTTTATATGGGGCAAGAGGGATAAAGGCAGATGGGGGATAGCTGTGCTCTCACCTGAAGAGCACAATGTAGAGGTATCTGGCACACCTCCTGTGTGAGGGGCACAACTACAACTTGGACTCTACTTAATAAATGTAAACAATGTAACCTAATCATCCATACCCTCATATTAATCTGAAATTTAAAAAAAAGAAAGAAAAGAAGAATAAATAAAATAAAATTAGGTTTATATTCAAACAATTAAAGTTTATAAGGTACAAATTTTAACTAAGTTTTCGTGTATACACACAGTTTATAAACTGCCAAAGTGTGTAGAACTTTAAGAATTCTGAAAGATGAAAGATTTCAATGAAAGCAGGCCCAAAGCAGAGGTGACCCAACAGGCATCAGGCCTCCTGGAGAATCTGAGAAATGCTGGACAGGTGTTGACCTGCTAGAATGCACAGATAGGGGTTCAGCCAGTCTTACCCAGGGTGGGTTTTCTTTCTGGAAAACTCCAGATGACAAGTGAATCACACTAGTCAAAGTAGATTTCACTCTGGCTTGGCATCCCGTGGGATCTTATGAAACAAAATGAATTGCAGGTAAAGAAATAAAAGATTGACTGTAAACTTATAGCTCCGTGGGACATTTGCTTTTGAAAACTATCTTCTGAATACCTCAAATTTCCCTCTCTCTTCTCTTCTTCATTCCTTCCTTTCTCCCTCCCTCTTGCCTTTCTGGTATTTTTTTTTTTTTATGTTTTTTGTTTGTTTTTAAATAAACATGTAGAAAGCTATGTAGTACATTATATTTTAAGAACGAAGTTCATTGCTATAAGCTAGGCGTGGTAGCTCACTCCTATAATCCTGTTACTCTGGGAGGCCAAGAGAGGTAGATCACTTGAGCTTAGGAGTTCCAGACCAGCTCTTGCAAGAGCAAGACCTGTCTCTACTAGAAATAGAAAAAATAGTCTGGCATTGTGGCAAGCACCTGTAGCCCAGCTCCTTGGGAGGCTGAGGCAAGAGAATTGCTCAAGCCCAGGAGTTTGAGGTTGCTGTGAGCTATGATTCCACAGCACGCTATCCAGGGGAACTGAGTGAGACTGTCTCAAAAAACAAAACAAACAAACAAAATACTTTGCAAGAGATAATTTTTAACAAAAAAAGTTTGATTTCAGAATATAGACAATATTTGACTCTATACTTTAATCAGTACAAATTTAAGGAGTTTTAAAAACGAATCATAATAAATGGAGACAATTTCTTCAATGGTAGTTGGATGATAAAGATGAGACAGATCAACTATCAAGTTTATTAATTAAAATGAAACATTCACTTTATGGGTTTAGAATTTTTTTAAATATAAGAGTAAGTGACAATATGGAATGAGGTTTTTACTGTATCTCTCCATTCATTATTCAGATAAGAAGATGCATAACTCTTAGAATGCCCAGAATTCTCTTCCTTGACTTGCCCCATTTTTTATGCCTTTTTTTGCAGAATTTTGGAAAATAACTACCTAATCTCTTTTATATAGTTCATAGTTCAGCATTTCAAATAAACTGGGTTCTTAAGAAATGTACAAGATTTCTGTTCAAATTTTATATTTGCTAACCTATATTATCCAGACTTTCTATCATTATATGATACAAAAATTATGGAAACATTTTTAAGTTATTTCATTAATTTGACTGTCCATTGTTCTAGTTAGAACTCTTTTATAAAGGATGTCATAAAATCCATGTGAGTTTTAAAATGTATTTCTAGCTTGATTTTTAAAATGTACCATAAATTCCCTGTTCTTAAATGCTTGTATGATAAAGTTTCCTGATGTCCCAGGAAAGAATATATTATGAAGTTAGGTTATGAGATGTCTGAGACTTTGTCAATGATGGCTGGAGAAGAGTGTCTCATATTCCCTAAAAGAGGAAACTGATATCACACTGCACGTCAGTAACATTTTCTTTTTCTTGAAGAGATTGGCATACAGCCAGGGAAACCATCAGTGTAGTTTTCTATTGATTGTCCTGTGGCTTGCAGGACAGTGTATATTTCTGTGTCTAAAGCAGTGAAATTCTATTGTGAGGAAGTATAAATCTCCAGTAGATGAATGAACATGAAGATGTAATTTTTAGAAAATTATATAAAATGGTTGGGTCATGGTTTTAATATCTGAGACAAGAATTCTGTGCAAGTTAGGTTGGTGTGGGTGAGGTGGCTTCATATCTTTTATTGAATGAGATGCTTTTTAATGGCACCATTTAATGGTGTATTTATTTGGCTAATGTTTTACATTTTTGGATCACTTATTAAGTACTAACAGACATTGGGGGTGAGTGAGCATATGGTACATGATGCTTCAATATTCTAATTACTTAGAATGCTTCTCTGCTTTTCAATATGCCTCTCCACTACCTGATCTGATCTTCCTGTGGTTTTAACATTCTATAAATCACTCATCCTCCAAGATCCACTTCAAACTGTATTATTGGGAGTAAATTGCCATGTCGAAAAATGATAAAAATATACTGGTGTGCAGAAGAACAAATAGCACTTAACAATTAAGTTAGTCAAAAATCAAAAAGAACTGATGATTACAGTTTAAAAAGTATTTTATATTGAGTTGTGAACAGCAAGATAAAAAGAAAGCAGTACTTGGTAATTGCTGAAGTTTAATCACTGACACATAGTATTTTTTTGTGTACACTTGGAAGAAAGTCAATGATCATGAAGATTAACTCCAAAGAAAAGCCGTACAGGTAGGAATCAGGATATATTAACATCACTTTTTATAAAATAGTAGCCCAATAATGAGGACGGGCTAATTTGTAAATTTAGTAAATTATTTTTTAGATATTCAAAACTCCTTCATTGCCATCAGCTAGTATTTGAGAAATCCTATGTGAAGGGAACGTGGAAAGGGAAAAGTTGAAGACTCCCTCTCCAGGTGTACTATGTAAATCTGCTGTTTTTGGAGCTATGTATCTGTCAGAACTAGTCTATTAGGATTTGGTTAGCCCAGAGACAGGAATAGACTGGGAAAGGAGTCCTATACTACTCCTTTCATCTCTTCAAAACACAGTCTTTATTCTCGGTCAGCTTCCGGGAAGTCAGAGTAAATCTCTCATTTGTTTAATGCATAAAATATAAGTTTTCTGGATTGCTTATAAATAGTAGGCTGAACTGCAGAAAATTAAAAAATAAGTAAAGCAAGATGACCTACTTTAAACAATAATTAAAGGCAAACATTTTTAAGATAAGAACTAATTTATTGTAATTAAAAGCTGCATGTGGTTTTCTCTTAATAGTAAAAAAAATCTCTTTTTTATATAAAGAATGATGAGCCACTGGCATCTTCATTTATGTAACTGATAAGACACAGTGGGCTTACACAATGGGTAAGATGATACATGAGCAGGTTTATAGCTTCTGGTTAGTGTAAATTCAGAAAAAATTTCCACTATATTGTGGGAGTAAATAAAAAGTATCACACTCTATAGCTCTGGAGAGAGAGATTTGTTGCATTTATTTCATGAAAAGCCATTAGAGATGCTGTATCCCGCTTCCTTATTTTACAGGTAAGGCAATTAAAGGTCAGAGGAGTTATAACTTTTGTGTTCAAAGAAAACAATAACATAAGTGTGTTGCAATTGTTATACCTCCAGCATGGGCCTTTCTTGTTCATTTTCTAAGTAAAACAGTCCATTCAACCCCTATGCCCCTCCAACTTTATCCTAAAAGTTGAAGCTCTATTAATAAAGGAAATGATGCAGAAACGTGTTATTTTCATATGTGTGTGTGACAGTAAGAAATCTGAGTGACATTTAGGTGTTTCTGTGAGTTTTGAAAACATTTAAGAAATTGAAATGTGATGTACATGGTTTAAATTTTTAATGATGGTACTTATTAACTTATATATTTAAAAGAATGTTATACTTTGTCACATTCATTCAAATAACATTGTGAATATATGTTTATTTCCAAAAGTGAGCATAAAACAATTCTGAGGTGGGATATGCAGTGGCTTGTAAATGCACATCCGTGTTAACGGAGACTAGCATGACGTTGGTGGGTAGTTAGGGTCGCCCATATTCCAGCACTGTCTGTATTGCAACCTTCTCTCGGCACTTTAAATGCTTCTTTTCTGTGTCTAGACATATATAAAGTAGAGTTTCAATTTCTCCAGGGTCACTTTCACACTTCTACACAAGTTCAACTGACATGATTTTTGTGCATAACAATATGAATTTTGCACCCTATGTTTGTTATTTTTATTTGTCAACAATAAATTTTATACATTCTTTTGCATCATTTACAGAACAAATAAAACCCTTTTATTTTTTGTGCATGCTGTTATTTTTTCTCCTTCATACTTACTTTTACACTATAATAGCTTCATCACAACTGTTTAAAGAAGTGTCTTCTTTTGTCTTCAGCAAATAAAGTAAAATTTAAAATAATGGAATCCCTTTTTATAAAGTCATGCATTATACAGAAAACACAAATTATACCTGAATTTAGGCACATTAGAAATCCAATTTATACTCTAGTAGGAAATTCTATATCAGAATCTCAAAATAGTACATATACAAACAAGCATTCTCAAGCAAAACATGAGAATTTTACTTTATTTTTATCTTTTTTTTAATTATTTATTTTTATTATAGATAAAAATATGCACCATAGATGTGGCCCAACCCATTCCCCTCCCTCCACCCAAACTTCCCCCATCCCTACCCCTTCCTTGGTTCTTTCCCCATAGTCTTATGGTATAGTTGGGTTATAGCCTTCATGTGAAAGCTATACATTAGCTTCATAGTAGGGCTGAGTACATTGGATACTTTTTCTTCCATTCCTGGGATACTTTGCTAAGGAGAATATGTTCCAGCTCCATCCATGTAAACATTTAGACAGAGCCTCTTTTTGTCAACCGTCAGCTAAAGAACCTTAAAATCCACCTATCACCCGTAACCCCTCCTTCCAGATGTCCCACCTTTTGGGGCCAAACCAATGAATGTTTTCTACGTGTTGATTTATGACCTCACCTGTAATTCCTGTCGCCCCAAAATGTATAAAGCCAACTGTAACCCCACCACTGTAAGTACATTTGCTCAAGGCTTCTCAGGTGTGGCTCCAGGGCACAGTCCTCAAATTTGGCTCAGACTAAACCTTGCTAAATTATTTTACTGAGTATGGCTTCTTTACTGTCAACAATCCTAATGGTGGTCTAAGAACTCTTTCTGTGATGTTTTTATTTTAAATAAGAGCAGGTGGGCCACGCCTGTAGCTCACTGAGTAGGGTGCTGGCCCCTATATACCGAGGGTGGCGGGTTCAAACCCAGTCTCGGCCAAATTTCAACAAAAAAATAGCTGGACATTGTGACGGGCACCTGTGGTCCCAGCTACTCGGGAGGCTGAGGCAAGAGAATCGCTTAAGCCCAAGAGCTGGGGGTTGCTGTGAGCTGTGATGCCATGGCACTCCACCGAGGGTGACAAAGTGAGACTCTGTCTCTAAAAAAAACTAAAATAAATAAGAGCAGGTACTCATAAACTGTACAATTAAAAAATCTTATTTGACTGAGATTATGTTACTTAAGCACATTTAACAGTCACTACTGTCAGTGAGAGACCTGTGTGAGATAACTAAGGGCGTAACTTTTGCTCTCAGGAGACCAGGTTGACAGACCCATTTCTAATGTCTGCTTCCTAATTACATCATTTCTGTAATTTCTGTAATTCCTAATTACATCACTTCTGAGGCTGAGTTTCTTCAGACATAAAATAAGGACAATAATGCCTCTCTTTCATGGCTATTGTCAGTAGTAAAGGAAAGAAAGTATGTAAAAATTATTAGAATGGTGCCTGGGCTGGGCACAGTGGCTCATGCCGGTAATCCCAGCCCTGGGAGGCTGAGGATGGATGGATTGTTTGAGCTCAGGAGTTTGAGACCAACCTGAGCAAGAATGAGACTTGGTTTAAAAAAAAAATATATATATATATGTATACACACACACACACACACACACACACACATACATACAGCTGGGCTTTGTGGGGACCTATAGTCCCAGCTACTAGCTAGTCTGAGGCAGGAGGTCTAGAGCCCAGGAGTTTGAGGTTGCTGTGAGTTTGATGACACCACAGCACTCTACTGAGGGTGACAAAGTGAGACTTGGTCTTAAAAAAAAAAAAAAAAAAAAAAAAAATGGTGGCTGGCATTTTGGAAGTGCTCAGTTAATGAAAGCATTTATATTAATAGTAGAATTTAGTAGTAGTAGGATATGTGTGAAAAGGTTTCTATCCTACTAGAAACATATTTATGAAAAGGAAAAGGTTATATAGCTGAAGAAAAGAATGCTCAGTTCCAAAACATGCATGTAGCGAGGGCCTGTTATGCTCTAGACACTAAGTTACAAAAATGAGTAAGACCTAGTCCCTGCCGTTAGGGGAGACTCAAAGTCTAATTGAGAAGATGACGAAACTAAATGTCAAACATGATGCAGAATTTCTAACCTACGCAACAAGACGACCAGGGCACGAACATCAGCAAACTCTTCCTTAGCTCACTGGAGACACTGCACCAGAAAGGCTTTAAAGGGAAGGTGACCTTGGCCGTGAACAGAAGGCAGGAGAAGCCGTACACCAAGGGCAGCTCAGCAGGCACCTGCAAAGACACGAAACAAGAGCCACCACTGTTGGCAGGGATCTAGATGTGGAAGTCAAGATGGGATATCAGACTCCAGAGCTATCAGAGGCCATCGCAGGAAGGGCCTTGAGGGCTGTGATCCTGAACTTCACCCTGGCAGCAGAGTGTGGGGAAGAAGAGGGTGGGCTGGGGAGCAGAAAGAGGAGGAGAAGCTGCAGCTGAAGTGAGAGTGATGAGCACGGCAAGGCCAATGGGCACCCGGAAGAAAGGATTCGAAGGAGGCAAAACCCAAAGCAGTAGGTGATGCTTCAGACAGGGAGGAAGAAAGAAACAGAGGAGCTGAGGGTGGCCATCTTCTAGCTGGTGGGACTGGTTGTGCCTTCAAAACACAAAGTTCTGGAGGAGAAACTGTGTAGCTGGCCAGTTCCTAAGCCCAAGGTAATAACAAGCCAGCTGACTCCTATGCTGCCAGGTCTGAGGGTGTGGACACTGGTGTGGCATTGCCCCATCCTACAGGGGAGCCCTGATGGGCAAGGCTTGGGAAGAAACCAGAAGCAGGGAAAACAACTTGCAGCCTCTTCCCTCCAGAGAGTCCTGGAATTGGCAACCACCGCCGGTGATCAAGTGCTTCCATATGCCCTAGAATGGCCCAGCCCCCTCCTACACGCAGACGTACCTTTCACAGGCATTTCTATTTAAACTTTACAGGCTGCAAGTGCTGCAGAGACAGATGATGGAAATGTGTTATCCTGTATTAGAGCTCTGGTATCTGTGTGCTTAATCTTTCATATTTTCAATTAAATCAAGAGGAAATAATTATGCAAGGCATCATTTCACCATCCACAGGGAAATGATTAGTTTATTATCCTTGAGAGGTTTATACCAGGGCATCTAAAAGCTTTAGATAAGGAGCTAATTTAATTTTGGTTCTCCTCTTGCTAAGATTTCTTACTCTGGGGAAATATATACAAAATAGGGAAAACATGTGAGGGCTCTAGGTCAAGAGTATTAGCATGACTGTTAATAACTAGAAATGTGACTTTCATACTGTTTTGCTCATTAACTCGCCAAAGTTCTTTCCCACGTGATCTCATTTATTCTTAAAGATAATAGAAATAAGGCCAAAATTCTGAAAGTCCCTAAGTTATACAGGAGGCACATTAAACTTTGAGAAGAGTCTTTACATGTAAATGCTGCCGAAGTTACCACACTTTGAACCATAGAACTTTATTGCTGCAGGAAGTCATTCTTCAGACTCCGCTTAGAGAGGTGGGATGATGATGGCTCGGAGCGGATGGACAACTGGGGTGATCTCACAGCTGCTCAGCAGCAGTGCATGGACCAGGAACCAGCTTCCTCCCGTGACCCTGCCTCTTACTGCTCCTCTGGTTATCAGCTAACCATCTTTTTAAAAATCAGTTTTCAAATTTGAAACTAAAAAATAATCTAAATGGTAATTATTCACATTTAAGCCCAACACTCTCATATTATCTCTACCAGCTGACTTTAACCTCGCCCCTCCAGGGGTTTTTCTCAAGTTCATAAGCTTACCATCCTTTGAAAAAATAAACAAACAAAAAACATGGCTTCCATCATGCTCCACCCCCCCGCCCCCTCCGGCCTCCTCTCCTCCCTTCAGAGCCACGCTTTGGGAAAGAATGTCTCCCCTCGCCCTCTTCCTGCCCTCCCATTCATCCCTCCGCACACTGCCGCTGTCACACCTCTGAACTCTTCTCACTGAAGCCACACAAGACGTCAAGACCTTCCTGGCCGTCTTGCTACATGGGACGGTGTGGGCCACTCCTTCCTGTTGGAAACTATTTCATGCTCCAGCCGCAGTGACAGCAGCTCTTGGGTGCTCCTTTTCTTCTCCGTCTCCCTACTTGGGGCTTTGCTTTTATGAGCAGCAGGGGACCCTGAGGCATGGCGTGATGGATCTGGCAAGGGACAGAAGAGTAACACAACTATCCCCAGCTGTGGCTCCTCCCAACATTTTGCATCCACCACCTTAATTCACAAAGCTTGTTGTTCTTTCGTTTGTTCATCCAACAAATATTTATCAAGCACCAACCATGTGCCGAGTAATGCACCTGATGGGCTGGAGACACAGGCGTGGGAGGTGAAGCCCTAGTCCTGCCCCCACTGCATCCCCTCCAGCCCGTCCATGTCACTCCCCTTTGATGAAACCCTAGTGTCCCCTTACTGAACCCAGCTCCGCAGCACAGCCTATGCCTGGCATTAATCCATCTTTCTAACCACGTTCTTGCCATTGTCCCCGGTGAGCACTCAAGTCACATAGACAATTCTGCCCTCTCCCCAGACACACTTTTCCTGCCTCTTTGCCTCCAGAACACCCTTTGCTTCTCTTCCTGTGGCAATATTCTCCTCATCTTTCAGAGACTGAGCAAAAATTCCATCTCCTCCCTGACGCCTTGTCAACAGCCCTCCCTGTCATTCCCGGAGCTCAATGAATAGACTCTCACTATAGCGCTTATCACTTTGTACTGAATTGTTTCCTCATGGCAGCCTCTTCAGTAGACGGCGAGCTCTAAAACACAAACATGTTATTTACCTTCCTGGGTGCTGCAGGCCCAGCAAAGCTTCTGGTAGACAGCAGGCACCAACAGACACTTGGGGAATTACCTACTAATTTTCAGCGGTACCATGAACGCTGGGCGCCTGTGTGTCCCCGTCAACATCTAACATTTTCTTGGTTGATTTCCTGTCCTTTGCAACTGTCTGCATCTCACTGCTTCTTTCTATTCTATTTATGTAATCCAAGTGGAAAAGATAAAACCTGACCTCGTTTCTTATCCCTCAGGCTCCTCTTTATTAAGTTGTAACCAAAAATATTAAACCGAGACTTGGTTCAAGCCCTTCCTCCTACAGGCGGGAAAGAGGTCCAATTTCCTTGCACTGGCTTTGATTTATCCCTCCATAATAGAACAAAAATTAACTTCACGGAAATAGTACATAGAGCCAGGGGTAATTCAATGACTAATGAATGAAATATTACATAACAAAACAGCTTAATTAGTCATTCTTAATTTAAAAGGCACAGCCTCTGTATTTTACAATATTTAATTTCTCTCTTACCCTTTCCAGTCGGATCATTGTGTAGTAATTACTACTTGGCTCTCTTTGAAAACCAAGACTTCTGCTCATCCCATTTCTGCCCTTTTAAATGACCACACCCATCCGCCCTGGACTTTCAGGATTAATTAAAAAGTCACCATACATAAATGCAGGTTACAGTTCTGCCTCCAGGACTCCCAGGCCCCGCTGCTGGCCCACCGCCTCCTCCCCCATCCCAGTGGGGGCTAGGGGCAAGCACACTTTTTAGTAACGTGGATTTGTGTCGATTTCCTGAACAGGGTGGACCTTCCAGTTCTGCCTTCCTGCTGCTTGCCCACTTGCCAGCCAGCAAGCAGGGCCCGCCTCTGGGGCCTAGGGGACCCCCAGCCTAGCAGGGGAGAGGTCAACAGTGTCAACACAGCCTCACACCTCACAACTGCTTACTGGGCCTTCTTTCTCACCTTCTAAATGCTGCCCCCCATGAACCTCTCCCCCCTCCCCCATCATCCCTCTCTGACCTTTCCACCAGGATGCCTCCCACCCTCCTCCCAGCAGCAGCAGGGTATGTGTGCCCCTCACTGCCCCTTCTTCCCCTTCATCCCCTTGCACAGACCCCCTCACGAAACCCACGGTCCACCCACTGTCCTTCCATCTGACCACTTGTACCCCGTTGTCAACATTTACCCCAATGTCCTGCTCACTCCCTCTGGTTCATTAAAGATTCCAATAGAGAGCTGTGTCATCAACCCAAACTGTTTCTCAGCCACGTCCATAGCTCAGAATCTCTGTCTGTCTAATTCTCCTCTTCCAATTATTTACTTGCTGATCATTCCCGCCACCCAGTTTCAATTCCCTGGGACCTCACCCCCACGGGGCCCCCCATAGCTCGGTGGGCTTATGCCTGCTCCCCCCTTACTCTACTTTTATAACCCGCATTCCCCATCGGACAAACTTCAGCAACCCATGTGTATAGGGGTGTAATCCTCTCTCTTAACCAACTGCTTGATTTGGATTATTTCCCAGAAATGGTAGAATTTCTACAAGACAAAGGATCTGAGACCATGAAGTCCCCAGGGTCAGGACATCTGTCATTTAAAAATTCCTTTCTTCCTTGGCAATTCTATTGTCTCAGTAATTGGATCTTCACACTATTGAGCAATGGGGCCTGGACGCTGAGTCAATGTCCCCCTAACTTGAAATTCCCTCTGCAGGGATCCCAAGCTCATGCCCTTCCCCTCTGTGCTTTCACGGCACTAGCGCTGACCCCAACCCCACCCAGCTCTCTGTACCTACACCATGGGTCTCAATACTGCTGGAGAAAGTGGAGAGGAGTAGGGCAAGGTGTTCTCTCCTGTCACCCACTGCTTTTCTTCTTCTCCTTCCCCTAGTGACCTCCCCAGAGTGAAAGATGGTTCGTCCCCAGTCCTCAGCTTACTGATGGGGTCTCCCACCCATCCCATTCCTCAGATTTTCCTCCTACCTCTGGCTGCTGCATCTCAGCCCCTTCCCTGTTCCCACTGGGACCTCCCTCAGGTAACTCTCTGGAGGGGTCTCTTGGTGGCCAGGGGTCCCAGTATCCTGAACCCAGTTGACCTGGTTCCATTGCTCAGCTGAGCCACAAAGTTCAACTGAGGCACAGCAGTAATTGAAAGCAAAAATGAATGAAACAGAAAATACAACTGGAGCAGCACAGGCAGCGTGAACAGAAAGCAAAAGTAACCTGCACGAGTCTCAGTGTAACAAAGGAAGTTGAGAGCATTTCCAAAGAGAGTGGGAAGTGGGTCCCTCTCACAAAGGACCAGAGGTTGTACAGAGACGGCGGTGCAGAGGCCCCTGACAGGTATAAATGCCCTCTGCTCTCTCTGCTTAAAATTGGTTGCAAGTCTTTCACTGGCCTCTCCGCACCTCCAGACAGTATTGCACTTTTCTATTGGTCGCTGATTGATTATTGTCTCTTTTTATTGGTCACTGGTTGCCTAGGCTACCTCTACACACATTCTATGGTCCCTCCAGACTTCCAGGTTTAGCAGGCCGGGTTTTCCTCCCACCCCTTGAAGCCTCTTTCCCTGTCCCCTCCTTTTGTGTGCCATCTTCGCTTTTCTTCTCCTTATCTAGCCTCATTCTGTAGATGTTCATCTGATCTCATGACTTTCCAGCCCAACTAGATGCTGATAGCTGTGAAATGTGTGTGTCTGTCCAGCCTAGACTCTCCCTGAGTTCTGCGACTGCCTACTTGTATTTTTAACATGGATATTTCATGAGCATCTTAAAATTTCGTGTGTCCAAAACTCAGTTCTCCATCTGCCCATCTTGTTATTTATGCCATTTTCCATGTTAAAGGCAACTTCTTCATTTCTGCCTATCTTGGGTCAAAAACTTAGAGTCATCCTTGACTCAACAATTTCTTTTAAACCTTTATCCAATCAGTCAGCACATCCTGTTTGCTCTCTCTCCTGGTCGCCACTACCTTGGAGGTAGCTGAGAACTATTGTCCTCTATTTCCAGTCCTTGAATACCAATCCTGAATAACATCACTGGTAGGCAGTGGTCAGACTGAAACCAGTTTACAGTCGCTCTCAACCTTAGTTGCTCATTGGAAGCAACTGGGGGACTTTTAAAACACTGGTGCCTATGTCCCACCCCTAGATCTGATTTTATTGATCTGGAGCATGACCTGAAAATTTTCTTAGATATTTTTACTCAACTTTAAAAAAATTGTTTGGGATTCATTGAGGGTATAAAGAATTAAGTTACACTGGTTGTGTTTGTTAGGTAAGACCTGAGGCTTTTTAAAGCCACCCCTCCCTGCCAGCCAGGTGGTTCTAATGTGCACCTAAGTTTCCTATTAGAACTTAAAAAAAGACCTGGTGAAAATCATTAGTATTAATCCATATCTAAATGTCAAGTAGATTTTAGTATCAAACGCTAAAAAAGATGTCCCAAATATTAAACAATAACGTAAATAGTCCCCTACTTAATGATAGTCCAATATAAGATTTTGCAAGTTTTTGATGAGTTTATCAGGGACTAAATGCTTTTTTGACTTATGATGGGTTTTATCAGGATGTGACATGATGACCCCACCATAAGTCAAGGAACATCTGGTATTAAAACTGGGAAGCTACATGACTATACCCTCGTCTCTTTGAATGAGCCTAATAATTTTAATTTTTTTTTTTTTTTTGACACAAAGTCTCATTTTGTCACCCTTGGTAGAGTGCCCTGGTGTCATAGCTCACAGCAACCTCAAACTTTTGGGCTTAAGCAATTCTATAACCTCAGCCTCCCAAGTAGCTGGGACTATAGGCACCTGCCACAATGCCCGGTTATTTTTTTGTTATTGTTGTCATTGTTGCTTAGCAGGCTCGGGCCAGTTTCGAACTCACTAGCCCCAGTGCATGTGCCCAGCACCCTAACCATGGAGCTATGAGTGCTGAGCCTAATTTTAATCTTTACTTTTTGTAATCTTTTATTTCTCATTTTTATAAAAATCTTTTAAATTAGTTTTAAATATTGATCATTTGGTGAGAATGCTACCACTGCCTAAAACATTAGGCCAAATGTCCCCAGATCTCAGCTCTAGGTCCTGCATTTATTAGTTTAGTTTCATTTACATTTTCAAGCACAGTAATTTTTTCTATGAATTTTGGGGGAAATAAGCAGAAAACTCATCCCAGCGTTTGGCAGGGTTGGAGGAATTTAACAGCTTACCAAGACCAGTTTTATCACCTTGATTTTCTTTTTACATTTTCTAGCACTTTTCCTCCAAAGGTATTCAGACTGTAGTATTTTCAGATTGTCATAGATTTTTACGGTAAGTTCACAAACAAGAGGACAAAAACAATCGGGAAGTAAAGAGTGATAGCTAAAACCACTCCTGGAGTGGTGGTGGGTGAGGGGACCTAGGTCAGGAGAGGCACCAGTGGCAGGAACACCTGTTCTGGGTTCCAGCTGTGGGAAGGAGCTTCAGAGACAGGTGCAGCTGTGTTAGGGAAACTATGAGAGGGTTCCGGTCTAGGTCCAGTCACTCCTTGCACAAAAATCCAATTATTGAGACAAGTAATTGCCTCAAATCCATCCTTCCAGCTAATGGAAATCATTGGCATTTAAAGGAGGGGACATGGGCCTTGAGGCAGGTCAATGGTGTAACTACGGGGGCTACGTGTATGGAGAGCAGGTTTTGGAGAAGGGTGAATCACGAAATAGTCTGTTTAGGGGCTTTCAGAATCTCAGCTCCTGTCTTGCAGAAAATCCACCATATCTGGGAAACAAAGGGTCAAGTCATTAGTGAAAGGAGATGAAATTTGTTCAACGGAGGACCAGGCTCTTTCACATCCTAATGTCTATCTTTCTCTGATCAAAATTTCTATTTCCCCCTGTTTACTAGAATTAAAAGATACTCCTGATTAACCCAAAAATACAGTTTGAGTTGCCTGATTTTTTCCCCTTAAATCTTCCTCTGATGCTTATTAGTATATCCAAGCAAACCACCCAAAACCCAATTTTTATTTATTTTAAAACATATCAGCCAGAGCCAATTACAGTCAACAAAAATAACTCTTGAATTAAAAAAAAAAAAAAAAAAAAAAACCTTGGAAAGGAATGGAGTAAAAACCACTCCATGCGGTGCATTTTATTACTTATTTGTTTTATCTTATTTTTGTTTTTATTTGACCACACTTATACCATAAGCTTGAATTACCTACACTTCAATTATTCAGGTACCTACACTTAAACTATTTTAAGCAAAAGAAAAAAATATTCATCACACTAGGAAAACAAACATCCCAAAATATTTTCTATGGTCATAATTTTCATATCAGAACACTTACCTATGACTCTGTATGTAAACAGTTTTCTCAATCGTTTCTAATTTGACTTGTAATAAACGGAATTTTTCTATTTTTGAAAGTTGTCTGCAAAAATAGAAACAAGCCCTTCTCTTCAGTGCTACACATAAAGGGCCTTTTTTGTCACTTTCCCTCCTGGAATTACTCCTCTGAACAAGGTAATGATGGTTTGTGCAGGAAATCTAAATCTGGCCTCAGAGGTAGCCAGTGATTTTCCAGGTCAAGGCGAAGGAAGAACACAAAGCTGTAAACTTGGCATTCCTCTCCTGGGGCGGGGGTGGGGGAGCGGCGGCGCCTGCAGCCTCAGAGCTGGGAGGAGTCTGCCACCTAGTGGACCATTGGGGTCATTGACGGTTACTTGTAATGGTTTGCAGAGATCTCGGGAGCACTAAGGCCTTGTGGCCGAGGAGCCCAGCTTCCACTGGGGACAGACAGGGTGAACTAGCAGAATATTCAATGAGAACAAGCGTTCCAAACCAAGACTCAGAAAGGCCCCTTTCTATCAATGAAAGCTACGTGGTCGTGCACTATGTAAAGTGCCTCTTCACACAGCACTTCACAAACCCCATCTCATTTCTACAGTGATTGTCACCGCATTCTGTATGCTTTTTCCTATAGAACGGCAAAAACACAGGGTGAGAAGTATAAGAAGTATACTTAACCCCCATCACAAGGATCAAAGTCACACTTTTAAAATTTCTGTAGAGAATATTTTCCATCTGTTCCGATCCACGCTAATTGATTTCAGCTGATGGTTGCCTTTGACAATGGTTAACACATTCTGGTGAAGTTATGGAACTGGGAGCTAGAGCCCAGGAAGGTCATTCCTACGTGTATATTTGAACTCTTTTCTTTTGCTTTCATTTGTCACACTATTCCAGTTTGCTGTATGTCGTAAATGATTGTTTTCAATTTATATTGAATTGCACATGTACAGGGATGTATTGGACAGCAAGTTCCCTTGTCCCACCTCTTCCCACCTTTGGTCCTGCCCCCCAGAGCTAAGGACTTGTGGCTCTGTTACCTGCTTTTTTGTGCGTGTGTATACTGTCCTCTGTAATCTAAATAAAATGCTTCTGCTGCTCTTTCCACACCTGTCTACCTTAATTTGGGCTGTCTCAGAAGGAGACTGAGGTAAGGATTCAAGGGCAGGATGGGAATGTAAACTGGAGAGAATGTAGTCAGTAACGGGCAAATTGTCAAACCAGCCACCACTGTGGGCAGCTGAACCAGACCCCACAGTGGCGGGAGCCAGTGTAAATGAGCTCAGGACCACTGGTCAGGTGGGCAGCAAGGGCACTCCAGCCTCAGGAGGAAGCCCAAAGCGAAGAAATGCAGATGTGGGCGTTAGGACACAGGTCTTACCCCACAGGTACCCAGGAACCCAGGCGAGCAAGAAGCTTGCACAGCCCACATCCCCTCCCATCCTCCCAGTACCACTCTTTAGTTGGTAACATTTTTAACTTTAAGGATACACTAACAGCTGTCTTTTTTGTTCCCTTTACAGCAAGCAATGTCTCCTCCTCTGGGATGAAGACTTTAGCACCCCCACCCTCCCCTCCTCACCCCTCCTCTTCTCTCCTACCTCTCCTGTTCTGGTTACGTTTGTTTTCCCTTGACATTCTTCATAGCCATCCTTAGGCCTGCAGTTTGATTCTGAAAGTACACTTTGGATGTGACTGTGCAATATTTTTCACCACAGAGCGAGTGTTCCCTACAATTACATTTCTTTTGTATTAGAAGTTTTTTAATTTTTCTGAAGTTGTTGTCTTTTACCGTATATACTCGAGTATAAGCGGAGTTCTTGTGCCGGAAAAACCCGAACTCAGCACAAATTTTGTGCTGAAAGAACTCGGCTTATACTCGAGTATATACGGTAATTTTCTTTCTAATAGCCATTTCACACTGTTTTTATTTTTGTTTTTTTTCCTTCATCTTTTTTACCAGTTGGGAGTCAGGTGTTCTATGGAGTCCACTCTCCCTAGGGTTTCTTTGCAATGCACTGTGGGTACACATGATGGGCACTCCTCGGCAACCAGGAGAGAGAGACTCGGATACGTACAACCACACAGCTAGATCTCAGAGTAATTACCCAGAGTGAAAGAAGCTAGACATTTATATAAAATCCCATGAAACAAGAACTACAGTGATAGAAAGCAGATCAGTGGTTTCCTAGTGTGCTGGGAAACTTAGCAGGACTGGTACAGCCATCATCTCGTGTTTATGGATACACACGTATGTCAAAAATTATCAAATTATAGGCTTTAAATACGTGTGGTTTATTGTTGGCAATTATACTCAATAAAACTGTTAAAAAACACTACTTTTTTTTTTGTTGTTGTTGTTGGCCAGGGTTCGGTTTGAACCTGCCACCTCCGGCATACGGGGCCGGTGCCCTACTCCTTTGAGCCATAGGTGCTGCCCCCCCCCCAAAAAAAAAAAAAAAAAAAAACACTAATTTCAAATACAGTGTGTCAAAGAAGTAAAATCAGCTTGAGAAGGTATAATGATCATATGAGATCCTTACAAATACTAGTTCACATTTGATCTTCTGAGCAATTTTATTACATGTGTGACTTCCCCATGAATCTACATTACTTCGTATATGCCCTATATGAAATTGGTGTGACTTACACAATTTATTGGCTCACTTTGGAAGTCCTTGAGAGTCTATAAAAATACTTGGCTTTGCTTGAAGGGAAAATAAGCATCACAATGACGACTGTGCTGAGTGGGAAAAGCCTGGACATTCATTCTGACTTCAGACTGACAATAATCACCCAGGGAGGGTGAGTCCATTTAACTCACCATCAGAAAGGCTGGAGAGACCCCCAATTAGAGGCATGCTTTATTGCCTAGAGGAAAATGATACTCCTTAGAAGAAGCATGTTGTATGTGGATTAAAATTTATAAGGGTCAGGAATACAAACTGTGGACCCAACAGGCTGAGATGAACTTGACTCTACCTCGGTTTATAGATCATATTAACCTGGATCAACTGAAATAGAACAATTTTATCTGACACTATGTGAAAAACCTAACCACAAGATAGGTTATTATGGAAAACATAATACAAATTAGTAACATTTTATACTCTTGGGAGTGGGCTTCTGTGGGCATGCCAGTACCTCAGAAGTCTTGCTGTGAGGGCTGTGCCAGGAGCCAAGTGTCACCACCTCACTGGTCTTACACGGTTGTCACACCAGGAACAGACCAGCCTTCCTATTTCAGTTTGCACTGGTTGATGGGTCAAATTCAAGGATCTACTTAATTTGGTAACTTCTCTGTTCCCAGTAAGACAAAGAGTAGAATACAGCAAGAAATCCATAGAAAATGCTGTACTCTGGGGCCACGGCTCTGGGCCATTTGCTGTGTGACTATACCCATCCATCTGGGGAGGGATAAGCTTAATGTCCCCATGTTCCCAAAGACTATGCTGTACATTTCCAGAAACAATTTATAAAAGCTCAACAAGCAAAGGTTTGAAATGGGCTGCAAAACTTATAAATCAATTCTCTGTCACAGAACGTTTGAACACTTGACACAGCTGCGATTGGGAAGCTATAACTGAGTAACATCATGAGCAAGCAGTGCAGGTATGGGTCTCAGTCACTTCTCACCTTCACAGCACATCCACAGCATGGACTGGGCCAAGATCCCTGGGCCCTTCTGCCCACCCCTCCTGACCAAGAGGAACTTCCACGATGCGGAATTCTGAAAAGAGGAAACAGTGCCTCACCAGCGGTCACCTATGATTATTAGTTAATGGTACCATGAACAAAAATAGAACAAAATAGAAAGAACCTTGTTGAATAATGAATGCTTTTGACTGACATCTGTCTCTCATTACCTTACAAAAAGGATAAGTCAAATATTTAGGCTTGGTAAAAAGAAGAGTCTCCCATAATCTCCACTCAGAATTCCCTAAACTAAGAGGCCCGCATTTTTACTGATCAAAGAAAACAAACATAAATGAGCACAATTTCCACACGATAGCAAAATTTCTCATTCATTTGCCAACTTTTTCCTCTCTTTAACATAGCTTTATTACCTTGTTATTTTTCTGTATCTCTCAAGAAGGGACAACTTTACAAAGAGTAAAGGGAGAAAGTGTAGTACCCAGCAGAAAGACCCCTAAAGGCCCCTAACTGTCTCAGCCTGAGTCCCCACATGTCTCAAACCCCCCCCTTGGGTTAATTCTGAGAACAGGTTTCAGGACAAGGAAGTTCCCTGAGTTCCCAAAAAACTACTAGTCACAGGTAAAACAGTGGTAGAACTTATCCCAACCCCCTAGCAATGGCTAAACAATGGTGGAAAGCTTACTCAAGCAAAATTTCCCAAGCTAAGTTTGTCCTGGTGCCAATTGCCACCATGAAACCCCCTGAGCCAACTCACTGTAACCCCGCCACATTGTAGCCCCCCTGACTGTAACCCTGTCCCTGAGCTAACCAGTCACGTCCTGCTTCTGTACTCACCGGCTTGCCTGCCAACACAGCACAAAAATAGTATAAAAGACAGCCTGCTTTTCTTTTCTCCGCTGTTTGCCCTTTCGGGTGGCGGCCCACCTACACAGGTGCAATAAATCACCATCTGATTTATACCTGAAGTGGGGTCCGAGTCTTTCTTACGGGGGCATGAGTACAACAGAAAGAACCAAAAACCCAGGGGAAACAAAGATCACAAAAGGATGGGTTGTGAAACCCATCTTCCTTGCCTTTTGTTTTCTACCAGATTCTTCTACTCGTGAGAGTCTCAAGGACCTGACTCATTGATTTGGCTCTAATTCTACACTGGTACTTTACCAGCCCCACCTTCTGAGCGCTTCCACTCATATCCAGGAGACCATCCAAAACAAAACAGATTTAGAAACAGCTCTGCACCCCCAGTTATCCTATCATTCTTTTCAGCATTCCAACTGATTTTAGCCTCTCCTGCACTTTCTACTCCCCTCCAAACCCTTGCAAAGTGTCAACCTGAACATCATTTATTTGAATTCTCTGGCCATGAAACTACATGCCTACACATCAATAAAGTTGGGGGCATTTGGAGATTAAGTAGGTGGAATGATCTGTTGTTATGTTAAGACAAACAAAGCAACCCCTTCCACATGGCCCAGTATGTCTTGCTCCTGAGACAGTACCAAGAGACAGGAGGAGTTGAGACCCTATAGCAAGATAACCAAGTAGAATACTAAGGTGTGCTTATTCCTCCTGTATTTTCCCTTTCATCTCATTTTAGGCCAGGAGTCACGCCTTTGGCATTTTCTTCCTTTGGTTATTTTTTTTAAAGTGGAAACAGAAGTCACTTCGGATCAAAGGCTCTTCTGTCTTTAGCAAATGCCTAATCTTCCTGCAGAGAGAAGACGACAGGGGGCTCAGAGGGAAGAGGAAAGCAAAGATGAAAAGAGGTTGTGAAGGAGACAAAGGTCAATGGGTCCCAAGGCTAAGAGAGATCCTTATTCAACTCTTCACTGTTCCAGAATGGAAAGGCCTGACCCCAGGTACAGATGCTCCCTGGCTCCCCAGTTAATCCCAGGCCTTGCATGGCACAGCCACTGGAACCCAGGGACCATGCAGGCTGAAACAAAGGGACCTTCAGCAGTGACTGATATGAACCACAACCAGCATTCAGAGGAGCCCATACCCCACGTCATTGACAGAACACAGTGGTAGAGAAGCTTCCACCTGAAATTTAAGCTGATTTTTAAAATATGGAAATGGCATGTTTTTGCACATCCCATGTGGTGCACTGAGATGCTTGGGGACCTCCTACAGGATGGTGGAGACTGTCTGAGTGACACCTGTGTGCAGCAGACTCTGATTACAGGTGCTGGGATTCAGCTACTTCATCTTGAGCCTATGACCAAGGAGGAGCCAGTGTAAAGAGGTGAGTGCAGACCCTTGGAGGACCTGCCAACCAGGGAAAACCAGGGGCTGCAAAAGGCTCAGGTCCAAAAGGTCCTTTAGAATGCCTTAAAATCCCTGGACAGACAGGCCAGTCTATCTCCAGTAACAAAACACACATCACTTGTTTGTGATTGTTATCTTGACTTTGTGAAAATAAATTCAAAACAGGACAATGTCAACTAACAAAAACTAATAAAAGGATTGTTTCCACCAGTGTAATACCTGTACAAATTAAAAACAAATAAAATCAACCCTGGGAAGACACAAGATTGATCAGAGAAGGAAGTGAGAACAAATGTGCCCTGCTCGTTTGGTGAGACTGAAGTTCTCTGTAAGTCTTAGGAAGTATGTAAACAGATTATAAGGCCTCTAAGTTAATTCTCTTTTTAACAATTAAAATTCTCTCTGGAGAGGGAGAGGTACAGAGAAGCCAGTAGACATTCCACCCAGGGAACGGGCCCAGGTACTGGGAAAGCAGGGAAACATTCGGTTTGTGACAGAAACGACACTTCCAGAAACAGGGGAGTTCTCCAGTGTTTCCCATAATGAGACCCCCAGCCCCCACTTGCTCTCGAGGAGACATTTGAACCTCGGTAGGGAACATCATCAAGAAATTGCTGTTACCACAGCCCTAGAAATGGAGAAACATGCGGCTGGAATGGAGCCCTCCATGCTCCTCTGCCTCGTGGCCTGGCCTCCCCAGGAGGTCCCCTCCAGCAACGCTGCCTCCTCCAGCCTCATGCCACCCTTGCCCACTGCCCTGCTCTCCCCTCCCACACTCAGTGTAGCCTGTCCCCATGTCTCCTTCCATCAGCACCGTCTGAGCCAGGCCTTCTCTGTCGAACTGCAGCCCCAGCCCCAGTCCTACCTCACCCACGTAACACCATGTGGTTTATTACATGAGTATGAATTTACTCAGTTTGCTTATTTTCCATCTCTCTCCACTAGATAACCTCCATGACGAGAGGTACTGAGTCTTTTGTTCAATGCTGTGTCCTCCTGCTGTGTTCAATGCAGCCCCTCAGTGTCTGGCACACAGTAGGTGCTTAATGAACACTTGCTGAAAGAACGAATGAGTACATGCTAGTGGAACAAATGCTGAAGCGGCCCAGACTCAAGGCACTTTGGCTTCACAGGGAATGACGCTGCAATGACTGTGGCTGAGGGCCTGGGTACAGGGCTTTGGGGCCCAATGACCATCAAGAACACCTTGTCGCTAAACCTGCTGAATGGCCACGAGAGGTAAGAACAGTTGCCTTCATTTAACTGTGGTCAGAGAGGCGCAGCTGCCCAAGCCAGGTAGCCTGGGTGTCAGCAGAGCTCTGTCCTGTATGGAAGGGGGTAGGCGGAGGGAACACTGTAGGGTGCCCTGGCCTGCGTGTAAGGGGTTAGAGGGAGAGAAGGAGGGGACACCATAAGATGCGCCCTCTCAGAGAGCAGCTCAAGTGAGTTCAGACCCCTCCACAATCCTCCCAAACAACGGAATATGGCAAAGGAGAAAAAGGAGGGGCTGCTGGTTGCTCCCTTCCACAAACATTGTAACTCCTTTGTGGCTTTTCTCAAAGCAAGGAAATTCCATGAGAAAAAAAAGGGCAGGCAAATTTCCCCATGCCACATTTTTACATGTGACCCAATGTAAAACTCAAGAAACAAAATGCTGTAAGATACAATGCCTGTTTGCATGAGGCATATTATCTTGATGAGGACACAGACTAATAGTCAAGAAACAAAACCAGCAGCATTTTCCTAATAAAGGGTCCCTGAGATCAGTGAAAGAGTGACAGATTATTCCTGAAGTCTAGGTAGAACTGGAGTTGGAATGCAGAATTTCTCTGAAGTCTTATGTTTCATTTTTCAAATCAAAATTTGTACTTGTGATATGCATTATAATTTTTTAATTACTTACCAGTAAAGTCAATTTAAATTTTGCTTTGCACAATTTTAAAAATATATTTCATTTTTTATTTTAGAATATCCTAGGGGTACAAACATTTTGGCTATATAAATTGCTTTTGCATAGTTTGAGTCAAAGTTGTAAGTGTGCCCATCACCCAGATAGTGTGCACTGTACCCGTTAGGTATGAATTTACCCATCCCCTTTTCCACCCTCACCTACTTGATTTCTAATATCTGTTTTCCATATGTGCACATAAGTGTTCATTGATTGGTTCCAATTTAATAGTGAGTACCTGTGGTGTTTTGTTTTCCATTCATGTCATGCTTTACTTAGCAGAATGGTTTCCAGTTCCACCCAAGTTGTTACAAAAGGTATTAGCTCACCGTTTCCTTTTTAAAGGCTGAGTAGTACTCCATAACACACGTAGACCACATTTCATTAATCCATTTATGTATTGATGGTCACTCAGGTTGTTTTCACATCTTTGCAATTGTGAACTGCGCTGCTATAAACATTTAAGTGCAGAAGTCCTTTCAATAAAATGTCTTTTTTTTCCTAAATACCTAGTAGTGGAATTGCTGGATCAAATGGTGAGTCTACTTACAGTTCTTTAAGGTATCTCCATACTTCTTTCCATAGACACTGTCCTAGTGTGTAGTCCAACCTATCTCTGCATAGGAACACTAATTGTTTTGTGATTTTTTGATAAAAGCTGTTCTCACTGGAGTTAGGTGATATCTCATTGTGGTTTTGATTTGGATTTCCCTAATGATTAGAAACCCTGAGAATTTTTTCATATGTTTGTTGGCCATTAGTCTATTTTCTTTTGAAAAGTTTCTGTTCATGTGTTTTGCTCACTTTTTAATGGTTCTTTGATTTTTTTCTTAATAATTTGCTTGAGTTCTTTATAGATTCTGATTATCAGACCTTAATCAGATGTATAACATGCATATATTTTCTCCTGTTCTGTAGGTTATCTATTCACTCTATTGATTGTTTCATTGGCTGTGCAGAACAACCAGGTAGGCTTCATCCCAGAGATGCATGGTTCAACATACACAAATCTATAAATGTGATTCATCACATAAATAGAAGCAAAATAAAGACCTCTCAATAGATTTGGAAAAAGCATTTGACAAAATTCAGTACCCTCTTGTGATAAGAACTCTTAACAAAATAGGCATAGATGGGACATGCCTCAAAATTACAAAATCCATATAAGACAAACCCACAGCCAACATTATACTGAATGGGGCAAAACTGGGGGCATTTCAACTTAGAAATGGAGCCAGACAAGGTTTCCCACTGTCACCACTTCTATTCAACATAGGGCTATAAGAGAAGAGAGTCAAGGGTATCCAAATGAGGAAAGAAGAGGTAAAACTATTGCTCTTTACAGATGATATGATCTTATATCTAGAAAACTCCAAAGATTTTGTCAATAGATTCCTAAATAAATTCAGCAGTCTCAGGTTATAAAATCAATGTACACAAATCAGTGGTTTTCCTATATGCCAACAACAGTCAAACTAAGAATCAAATCAATACCTTTCACAATAGCAAAAAATAATAATAATTTAAAAATGCTTAGGAATATATTTAACCAAGGAGATAAAAGACCTCTATAAGGAAAACTACAAAACATGAGGAAGGAAATTGCAGAGGATATAAATAGATGGAAAAAACTCATGCTCACAGATTGGCAGAACCAACATTGTTGAAACATCTGTACTGCCCGAAATGACTTATAGATTCAATTCAATCCCCCATTAAAATAACAATGTCATTTTTTTCACAGATCTAGGAAAAATAATTTTATGCTTCACATGAAACCAGAAAAGACCCTGTATAACCAAAAAACCTTAAGCAAAAAGAACAAATCAAGGGGCATCACATTTACTAGACTCCAAGCTATACTACAAGGCTCTAGTAACCAAAACAGCATGGTCTTGGCACAAGAACAGAGCTAAAGACCAATGGATCAAAATAGAGAATCCAGATATAAAACCATCTTCATATTGCCATCTGACCTTTGACAAGGCCGACAAAAACATACATTGGGGAAAAGAATCCCTTTTATATTAATGTGAGGATACAAGTGTTTAGGTTACATCGTTTTTATTTCTAAGGTGAAGTTCAAGTTGTAGGTGAGGCCTTCACCCAGGAAATGTGCTGAACACCTTTATGTTGTGCACATTCAGTGAGAAGAATCCCCAGTTAAGAAAAGGTTATGGGAAAATTGTCTAGCCATATGTAGAAGACAAAAACAGGATCCACACGTCTCACCACTCACAGAAATTGATTCATGATGGATAACAGACTTAAACCTAAGGCATGAAACTGCAAGAATTACAGAAGAAAATGTTGGAAAAACTCTATTATAGACATTGACCTAGGCAAAGAATATCTATCAGAAGAAGACCCCAAAACCAATTACAGTAACAACAAAAATAGATGAATCGGACTTGATCAAATTATGTTTCCCACAATTTTAAGAAAAACTCATACAGCACAGCAAAATTTGTCACGTTCATCCTGTGGCTTTGGATTCTCCTTGGCACTGTGAGCCCCCAGGGGTGTAACCCTAATTGGTAAATGTGGAATTTGGATAGCACAAAAAAGTCATCTTTTGCCAAATGTACAATACAGATAATCACTATGGCTGCTCAGGAAAGGCAAAAATATTTGGAAAGACTATATGAACCCAGACGTGACAGACAATTTTTTGCTTTATTTATATAAATTCTTTTAAAAATTGGGAAACTGAGACTTAAGAATTTTCTCTAAAAATATTAAAAGTAAGAAACAAGTCATTTTATTAATAAAAACAAACATATATTTATTAATATAAATTGCAAGTAACCAGGCACTAATGACAGAAATAAACTATTTTCAACTCTGGGTTTTTGCCAAAAGATAGATGATCATTTTTTCAAAAGATACAAGATATATAGATAAACCACATTCATGCCTTACAAATGTAAAGCAGGGAACAATTTAAATCCATAATGAACAATGAATTTATTCGTATTTTCAGCAGTTTAAACTTTCAAAAATGTTAGCAACATTATTCATTTCCATAATTTTCATGAGTAAGAAAAGAGCTAATTATGTATCTTAATATTACCATTTTATGTATTACTCAAAACTACAAATAACCCCACAGATTAAAGTAGAGTCCCATGATTACCACATATATACTAAATGGAAAAATACCAAGACAATCATCAGGCATGACTAATGTAAATGAAACTATATGTTTTACAAATACAAATCCAACTTTTCTCTTTGGTTCAAAAAATAAAAGAGGTAGGTTCACATAAAGTAAATGCTTATGATATCACCACTAGATTTTCACTAAGATGTTGGCAATTTATAACAGAAATTACTAGAAATCAAACAAGCTTACGAACTAAATTAAAAAGTGGCAAGAATAACTTCAACTAATAAATATTGTTCTAAGACCTAATCACACAAATCAGAAAAGATCCTGGGCTATAAAAATGGCTATGAATATTATAAACTAAGTTTTCTATATCATAACATGTTCCTAAAACTTGGACAAAGAAGAGAATATAAATGTATGTTTACAAATGGGGCCTTTAACTTAAGTATGGGCATCTAATGTGTAAGATTAATACACACTACCATTGGTATATGTCTCTTAGCTTGGTGCTGCCCATGTTAAGAATGTCAGGTTCAAAGAAATTCAACAGTAGGGGGAAATAAGCAAGTCATTCACCCATGATCAACACACTTCACATCATTAAAAAGAGAAATTCCAGATTACTAACAGTATTTCCAAGAAGCCTTCCTGATTGAAACAGAATCTGGTTCAAAAAGTTGGAAATGGTGGGCGGCGCCTGTGGCTCAAAGGAGTAGGGTGCCAGCCCCATATACCGGAGGTGGTGGGTTCAAACCCGGCCCCAGCCAAAAACTGCAAAAAAAAAAAAAAAAAAAGTAGGAAATGGCAAAGAAAAGAGAGAAAAGAGATGCTCTTTAGAAGCTGATATAACTAAAAAGGTCCTTTTCAAAGCAAGGACAGAATAAACAGAATCTTTCATATTAGTTGTCTTGTGTTGACAATTTACTGAAAATCGGTATATAATTCCAGGAACCAAATAATAGAACACATAAAATGAACTGTGCACAATGCAATGGTATATTTCAAAACTATTAAGAGTATAAATGTCTGACCACAACAAATAATTAAGTGAGGTGATGGCTATGTTGATCAGTTTGATGTAAGCATTCCACATTGTATATCAAATCAACACATTGTACCCTATAAATGTATACAGTTACGATTTAATAATAAAAAGGACTCATGAAATAAATATTATTTCATTACTCCTCTGTAAAAATTCTATCACTTATGTTCATTTCTCTTCAGCTTAAAAAAAAAAAGAGTACACACCCAACACTCGCTTGGCTGCTATAAGGTATAAAAGTAATCATTTTCTATGAATGGTTCCATACCAAAATCTTAAGAAGTCTATAAAGACATTCAGAATATATAAAACAAGATGTTTCCATTAAAAGGAATTGGCATAAACTTGAACTAACTAAATTAAGGATTAAAAATTCTACCATGCAAAACAAATTTACAAGTACATTTTCATATTTAGGATTCAGGGCAAAGATCTATAGGACTGAAAAGAAAAGTATAATTTTGTCACCTTTTAAAAAGGTAATAACACTCTGATTTTTAACATTTCTGTTTGCATAAAATTAAGCCCAAATGTTTCAAATGATCATTGATATACTCTTCCATTTTGTGAAAAAAATACAGCTTTTGCCATAGACCAATTTCAATTCTAGGAGGAAAAAAAAAATCACTCCTGAGATGGTTGAAAATTACAGTAATTATTCAACATGTCATTTCTGGTTTACACCTAAAGTTTGCTTCATATTTTCATAAACCACATAACTGATGCCTACGGCAGGGAGCACCTTCATGAAGTTTGGGGTGATGCCTCTGTAAAGTCCTGGTATCCCTTCTTTGGAAATTATTCGTTGAAAGAGGCCAACCATGTTCAGCTGTGTGGTTCCTTCCACCATGGCTAGAAAATAAAAAAAGAAACCAGGCTAATTTAATATTCAAGTCTGTTTCATCATTGTTAAAATAATTACGACTCAGAATGATATTCTAGAATATAATGAAAAGATAAAATTCTAAGAAGCCCAAGAAAGTACCCCTTTATATAATTCTCTTTGTATAGCACCTAATGATGAGTTCCCTGACTGTAACAATGACAGTAATAATAGTTGCTTATTGAGTAATTGCTATGTGCTAGACACTAGGTTAATTACTTTTCATACCAATCCTGCAAGGTAAATTTTATCCATTTTATAAATAAGGAATTGGAAGCTTAGAAAGATACAGAAATTTGTCCTAAAACACTTAAGTATCAAGTGGCAGAGCTGACAACTGATGTTCACGTAACTCCAAAACCCATGTACTTTTTGCTATATCACACTGCCATCTCTTCCTCCTTCTGCTCACTAGCCAAGTCCTGAATAAAAAATATTAAATCCTAGGAAGTAGAGGAGTATAGGGAAAGCTTTGGGAAGCTCAGGAAAGGTATAGGGGATCTGGGCTTGGAAATAGCCTCAGGCAAAAAAGGGAAGGAGTTATGAAGTCTGTGTTGCTGGTACAACCAAGATGAGGGAAGGAGTAGTGGATGAGTAGTGGATGTGGTTGTTACATAGACAGGACGAGTGGCTGGAGGTGTGCAAGGTAGGGGTGGAAAAATAGAGTAGGGCCGTATTATTAAAGGCTTTGAAATTTGCACTAAGAACTTTGGAATTTACTCTGAAGACACTGAAGAGTGGTGAAGATGTCTGAACAGATGGCAAACGATCAGACCCTGTCATCAGAAATGACAAGTGTATCAGCCGGGCGAAGGCCTGAGCTGGAACTGGAAGACAGAAGGGCTTAAATCAGACCACGTGGGTTTGAATTCTAACTCCACTATTTACCAAACATAAAACTCAGTGGAAGTTACTTACTCTCTCTTTGTCCCATTATCCCATTTGCACAATAGCGATAATGTTAGCGTGCAGCCCCCGCCAAGATGGTTATGATGGCTGAACGACAGGACACACAAGAAACTTTAGTCTACTATTCTGCTTTGTCTCTGCAGCCACATGACTGCCTTTCAGATCCTCAAATATGTCATGCTCGCTCCTATCTCAGTGACTTCCCCTCTGCTTGCCCTCAGCTGGAATGTTCCTTTGCCACCCTTCCTGCCTATGCCCAGATAACACCCACATATCTTTCCAATCTCAGCTTAACTGATAGGGTCCTGCAGCTCCCAAGTTAGGTTATAGCCCCAGGCTCTGTGCTGCCCTCACAGAGGGAAGGTGGGTTGTTTCCTTGCTGGACATACGTATTTCTTCCCTGCTTTACAGTGGAGACCACATCTGACTTGTGCTGTCAGCTGCTCTAACCCCAGCAACTGGCAGACAATGGCTCAGGGAGTACTTGTCAATTACTGACTACCATCCTGAGCAAGAGCAAGACCCCGTCTCTACTAAAAACAGAAAGACTAGCCAGGAATTGTGGCGGGGGCCTGAAGTCCCAGCTACGCAGGAGGCTGAGGCAGAGGATTGCTTGCGTCCAAGAGTTTGAGATTGGTGTGGGGTGTGATGATACCATGGTGCTCTGACCATGGTGCCCATTCCATGGGCACTGGAATGAGACTCTGTCTCAAAAAAAAAAAGAAAAAAAAATTAATGACTGACTACTTGGTTACGGAGGAGTGGCTGGCACTTAAAAGGGTGATTGAGGATGGAGCTGTAAGTTCTCAGAGTTTATTATTTAAAGAAATGATGGTAGATGAGACTGACCAGAGAGTCATAAAGAGGAATAGAAAGGCACAGAATGCAAACTTCAGCAGAGTGGGTGTAGCAAGAGAAGCCAACGGACAGTAAGAGGAGAATAAATAATGAGCTGGGCCAGGAGCACAGAGTGAAGGGACAGCTGACAGTGGAGACAATGTCACAGTGAGGGAGAATCATAGCTCAAAAGTTGTAGGATCCGAGTAGCATTAATCAACAATTCTGGTCACAAAGAATTAATCCTAATGCCAGATGCTTCCCGTGTACTGCTGCTAATTCTTATAACACTGCCTCGTCTTAACTCCCATGGAAAAACCCAAAGAGGTTTAGGGCAAAGATCTGAACCCAGATCCACCTACACACTAAAACGTATACTCTTAAAACATGCACCCGACACAGTCCAGAAAAACTTACTGTTTATTTATGAAACATATCTGTGTCATTACAATTTCATGAAAAGGAAGCATTTCTTTTCTTTTTTATTATATTTTTATTTTTAAAAGAATTTCTGAAAAGCTTCCTTAGGGAGACAATAATGAAAAAAAAAATAGATTGAGACATGCTGTCTTAAAACTACATTCTTCTGCCTCAGTAGAACTTGGATTCCAAAGCACATTACTAATGCAATCCTTTTTTAGTGTCCCTCTAATCAAAAGCTCACCTTGCGCCTGCATGCGTGTCCTCACCAAGGCCAAGGGGTAGCTGGCCAGCTGACCACAGGTGCTAGATAAGGCACCACATCCCAGCAACACCATGACGCCAGGGTTTACAGTATCCTTTGCAAAGTTTTCTAGCCAATAGGACTTCAAGAGCTGCCAGAGAAACAGAGAAAAGAAGAAAAGTAATGACTAACTCTACAACTGCTTTTATTCAATGTAAACATTCCACAGCTACTTTCATCCTCATGGAGACAGGCCACGTTTTGGCCACATGGGGCAGCACAGTCCCTGGGGCAGCAGCCACTATAGGAGGCCATAGCTCTGTGGAGAGGTGGGGAAGCCAAGGGGATTCAGAACATAGGAGGTTTGCACTGGTTGCTTATTTTCTCCTAAACAAATAGGAAGGTCAACAGCACACCAAATGTTGTAGGATCTAAAGAACATCCCTTACAGTGGGTGGGTATTGATAAATAATATAGTTATTACTAAATGTGTCTCACTTTATAGCTTTCACTTGGTCTTTAAAAACTCCAACATGTTTCTATGTATTATTCTGATTTTGGAAGTGAGGAAAATTCATCTCAATGGAATTCTTTAAGAAGGGCTCAGAATAAAGCATACTGATTCACAGGTCACATCTCTCCCTGAATACACTAGGTCCCTGTATTTCATTAGAAGATAATAATTGGGAGAAACTGTACAAAATTTATATGTTAATCAACTTTTTTTTTTTTTTTTTTACAGTTTTTGGCCAGGGCCAGTTTTTGAACCCACTACCTCTGGTATATGGGGCTGGCACCCTACTCCTTTGAGCCACAGGCGCCGCCCATGTTAATCAACTTTTTAGACTTAAAATGTTTTAAGTATAAAAATACGTGCTAATATGTAAAAACATCTACATAATTTGCTTAAATTATTAAGTTTTTTAATCCTGCAAGATTGTAAGATGCCTAAATCACTGTCATCAGGGAAATGCAAATCAAAACCACAATGAGATGCTGTCTACATCTGTTAGGACGGCCCCTATCAAAACAAATAACAAACACAAAAAATAAACACAAAAAATTCAGAAAGTAAATACTGGTGAGGACGAGGAGAAACTGAAACCTTTGCACACTCTTGATGAGAATTTAAAAAAGACACAGTCACTACAGAAAACAGCATGGAAGTTCCTCAGAAAACTAAAAATAGAATTACCACCAATTCATTAGGCCCAATTCTGAGTATATACATCCAACAGAACTAAAAACAGGATCTCAAAGAGAAGTTTGCAAAACCACGTTTATTGTAGCACTTTTACACTAGCAAAGAAAAGTCAAATGTCTATCAACAGGTGAATTTTTAAACAGGTGATATATATACACAATGGAGTAATATTCCGCTTTTAAAACAAAGAAATCCTATCATATGCTACAACATGGATGGATCTTGAAAACATTATGCCAAGTGAAATAAGCCCGTTGCAAAAAGACAAATACCACATGATTCCACTTCCAGGAGACATCTAAAGCAGTCAGGCTCATGAAAAGAGAAAGCATGTCACCAGGAACTGGGGTCAGGGAGAAATTAGATTGTAAATTACCAGGGATTGGGGAAAAGGGAGGGTGGGGAGTAATTGCTTAATAGTTAAAGAGTTTCCCTTTGGGGTGATGAAAAAGTTTGGAAATATGTAGATAGTTACACAGTACTGAAATTAATACCAATAAACTGTATGCTTAAAAATGGTTAAAATGGCAAATTTCGTGTTACATTTTACCATCGTTACAAAGAAATAATAATGTAATATACTCAAAGCCATTGATTGGTGCACTTTAAATGTGTGAAATACATGGAATATGATTAATTATCAATAGATCTGTTCAAAAGAAGTCAAGTCCTCTAGGAAAACTTCCCTCCCCATCCACCCTCCTCTCAGCACGTGCAACTAGCCCCACTCTGCGTTAGTTGTCAGCCTGTGTCCCCCACCAAACTTTCAGCTTCCTAAAGGTAGGTATTAAGCCCTTCTTTGTATCCCTAGATCCAGAGTCTACCCCAGTGGTTTGTACAGTGTGTGCTCAATAAATGTTTATCACATTCAAAACTCATTAAATGATTCAGATGAGAGAATTGATCCAAGATTTGTATTCTAAGTCAGTACAAGGAATGAAACTGTATCAGCCACATAAGTCACCTGGCTTTATCAATGTCAGATTTTAATAAAGAAAATGTGATGATTTTGCTTATTTTCTCTCCCGTCAAGACAATCTCTAGATGAACGACTATGCCTACACTTGAGTATACTCTTCATTAATAAAAATAATTCACAAGGAAATCTAATATAAAAGTGACCCTATGGGATGGTACTTATGGCTCAATGGAGTAGAGTGCTGGCCCCATATGCCAGAGGTGGCGGGTTCAAACCCAGGCCCAACCAAAAACTGCAAAAAAAAAAAAGTGACCCTATGAATATTCATATTCAAGGTACTTAAAATGAAAAGTTCAAATAGCACACCCTTGAATCTACAAATCATTTTCTGGCATATATATACATCTTTATATGAAGTCAAATTCTAATAAGAGCTATTTAACTACATTTTTAAATTCAAAAGATTTCTTTCTTTTTTTTTTTTAAAGATTCAACAAAACAGATTTTTTTTTTTAGTAAAGTACACTGATTTTATACTTTTTTGTTTGTTTGTTTTTTAATTAATTAATTAATTTATTTATTTATTTATTGTGGAGAAGGGGCGGGGAAAGAAGGCGGGGGAAGAGGTGAGTGACAGGGTCGGGCCAGTGGCATGGTACCACATTGGCTGTATCTAGGTAGAGGCAGTTTCAGGCCGGGCCTTGCTGAGTCA